>ML368871.1:8526-22851 GCA_005239525.1 Nicotiana knightiana
GGGGGGGGGGGGGGAGAACAATTTCTCTTGCTAGTTAACTGATTAAAAGGAGAGGAGGTGACTATAATGTGACAGGGATTCAAGAAAATTTCACCACCAGTGATTCCATCGTATACTCTTGAAAATCAAGTAGCATAGACTGTAAAAGACATCATATAAGGTACCGCTTGAGCCTTGAACCCATTTCTGTCAAGAACCAAGACTAAGCTAGCGTTTGGCCATAGATTTTCAAATTTGTTTTGAAAAATCTGATTTGGGTGAAGTTTTGTTTGAAGATGAAAATGTGTTTGGACATAAGTTTTCAAAACATATTTCACTTTTTTTTTAAGAAAAAAACATGAAACATGACTTATACCCACAAGTTTCAAAAACTATCACAAATACCCCAAAGTACCTTTATCAATAACATTCATTATATTAACGCAAACCATAGTACTGAACATAAATAAATTTGGTAAAAAATTATCATTTTTATAATGAACTACATAATACACTATCAGATGACCGAGGAGACGAAGCAGCATTGTTACACAATAATAAATGGTGAGCTCTTTTATAAAATACAAAAGTTTGGGGCAATTTTTTAAAAATGTAATAGTGATATTTGGTCCGTTTGGGTTTTGGGAATTTGTCAAAATGTAGATAAAATCTATGGCCAAATATGAATTTGCCAAAAAAGTCCCAAATATATTTTGGCAAAATCTATGGCCAAACGGGTCCTAAGTAAGAGGCTCTTCTAAATGTCTAAAATAGTTGTGCTTTCTACAGATATAATCCAGCCAAAATATTCCTCAGTCTCACTATCTTCTCAATGATCCCAACAATTAACCATATTTAAGTAAAATAATTTAATAAATGGACAATTGATACACAATTAGCTAAGTAAACTACAAACAAGCAAATTGGTAGGGCAGGTTGACAAGACAAGAAATGACAAAGTACCAGCTTAAATGATTCAGAAAGAGATTCCACTGAAGTGTAAGCAAGATAAAGAAGAGAACTCTTATAGAACTCGGCGAAGTCCTGGCGAGCTTTATGATACTGAGATGAAACCCAATAATAGCTCGCATAAACTGATGGATCAATGTCAGTCATACTGTCAAGTGTAGTCTTCCCTTCATCTAAAAGTTTCTGGCACTCTTTTTGATCCCCTTGCTCAAGCTTAAACAGGGCAATCTGCATCTTAATATAAAGAATCGGCTCCTCTATCCGTGTCTCTTTAGTATTACGAAGTTTCTCAGTCACTCCTTCAAGGTAACCTATAGCAGCCTCTTTCTCGGGGTATTGCCGAGAAACAATGACCGCAAAATGTGCAAGCTTGAGAAGATTGATCTTTGTCTCAAAATCAGTGATGAAGTTGTCATACAACTGTATTAGTGCGTCACCAGCCTAAAGGGAGAAGAGAGGTGTTAGGTGCCAAAACAACAAAATAAAACAAACACCTGTTTACGTAACGTTCTTCAGAATCAATCACACACAAATGTAGCAAGGTACAAATAGATTGTCCGAAGCAAAAGGTACAAACTTTCATGCAATAAAGACACATATAGTAGTAATACAGTCTAAGCTCCAAAAACATCACCATTCCTGGAGAATGGACCCCCTAGTGATAAGATTTATTACTAAACTATTTTAGTTTTACCAGCTCCACTTCAATTTACACCACGAGTACAGGACAACGATAACCGATAAAGCACCCATTTAGATGATTGAGCATTTCTTTTGGGGAATATGTAATTGAAAATTGTGATGATTTAAAATAACACTCCCTCAGTCCTAGTGATATTCTTTCCTTTTTAGTCAGTCCGAACAAAGAACAATAAATTTATATATTTTTAAACAATTTAACTTTAACCATCTTATTTTACCCTTAAGGAGATGATTTATAGTCATACAAATATCTATGGCTTATTCTAGACCATAAGTTTCAAAAGCCTATATTTCTTTCCCAAACTCCATGAACTGTCAAACATCCTCACATAAATTGGGATGGATAAAAACACCTTAACTTCACTTGACTTGATAATTAATCTGCTTATTTTGCCACTAAGCTCGGAAACAGGGTCCTAATTAGTTCCATATAAGCATCCAGATGCATTGCATTCCATAATTAAGTAAATTATCAACATATTACATGCTAATTCATGCTACATGAAACAAATGCAAATGAGAATAGAATTTAATTTAAAACAAAACCCTCCACAAAACCCTAAACTCATTGCATTCACCCCAAAAAACGTCTAAATACGATTAAAACATAACGAAATTCACAGGCATTAAATGGAATTTAATAAGTACCTGAAAAAGGGGAAGTGAAACGAACTGGTCAAGCTTGAGAGTAAGCTGGTGCCAGAGCTTTCTTTGGTACAGATCTGATAGCGTAGTGTACCAATCGGAAAGCTCTGGATGGGCATTGCAAAGCGATTCCAAGTACTGTAGAGCCGCCATGGCTGAAAAACTCGATGCAAGACGAAGCAGCTGCGATGTTTGTGTGTGTGTGTGTGTGTGTGAGAGAGGGAGAGAGAGAGGGAGAAAACTAAAACCTTTGGCTTGTTCTTAAAGAAAAGAATACATATGGGAGGAATATGGAGTTTTTAATCCAAATAATCTCTTTAAGTTTGGAAGTAAATCTATTTTAGTCTCTAATGTATTACATTATATACATGTGACCCAGTGAGTTCACAAAATTTAAGCACTTTTAGTTCAATTGATGGAACTCCAAATACCCAAATGAGTCGGTTAAAATTAACAGATATGTCATATTTCCCATGTATATCCGAGCTAAATAACAATTATGATTGTGTTATAAAATAACGACTGTAAAGTAAATAAATTTAAAATAAGTATAGAGAGAAATTGAACTGATGTGCATAATGAACTGAAATCTCCTCTATTTATAGAAGAAAGGAAGTTGTTGTGTAAGCTGCTACTGCAAGCTGCTGTGCAAGCTGCTTGTAAGCTGCTACTGCAAGCTGCTGTGTAAGTAGCTACTGCACCCGATATAGATAATCTTCTACCGGGGGTAATATTCATCCATATAGATAAATATATTTACGATGGAATCCCATAAGGATAAGTTTTTTCAGGAAGCTTATTTATAACAGAGTACTAAATGAACATCCATAATATAATATATATTTATAAAAAATTGAATTTTTTAGCTTTTTACTTCATTTGATTTTACAAGTGATTCTCTTTTTTGTACTTTTTTGTTTTTGTTGCATAACTAGTTAAATTGGGAAAAAATGAAATTGTCGAAAATTTTCGGGATACTTTTTACGCTAGTCACTGCAAAATACGTATTATTTCCTTTAGTTTTAATAGTTCATTTTGGATGTTTCATCAGTTGGACTAAAAGTGTTAGTTATATACTCCCTCTGGTCAATTTGTTTGAACCTTTCTGAGTACGAGGGTCAAATTGATTAATTTTCAATGTAAATTCGGATATAGATTCTTTTAATTTTTTTGAAATTGTTTACCCTTAAAAATGGATAACAATTGAATTTGTACGCGATTTTAAGGATATGTGGATTAATTCAATACAACTGATTAATGATGTTAGATGAGCAAATTAAAGACGGAATAAATGGACAAACCAGTAGCAATGTTGGATCCGGGATCAGTTATAAGCTTAACAAGTAACATGCCTTTGGTTCGGAGTCAAACACTTATGAAGAACTATGAGTAAAATCAAGAACTTTGAATGACCTTTAGAAGCAAAGAAAACAAATGTATATTGTCTTGATATGCGTGTTAAAATATGTTTAGTGAAAAATTAGCTTCCCTTTTATATAGTAGGGGAGTTTTATCATAAGTACAATTCTAGGAAAGGCAAAATCTTCCTTTTAGCTAATCACCGATCTATCTCCAATATGACCGAGATTCATGCCGTGATATTCAGTTGGGCACGGATATCACGACCCATTGTTAATCGTGTGCGGTCGTTTGATAATTCTCTCTATGGTCTTGGAACTCGAACCGGACCCAGGGCATGGTCTTGATGGCTCCGAGGGCATGTGTTTTGCTCGGGCCTTGTTGCGAGAGGCTCGTGGCTTTGATTTCTATTCCTTGTAGTTATGTCCTTGCCTCGTTTGCCTCACCGAGAAATCGGGGTACTCATTAGCCTCAATTTTAGCCGTATATAAATAGTCCCCTCATTTCTCAGAGAGTAGGTTTGCCGAAACGATGAGAAACAATAGATGTTCTCTGGTTCCTTACTACGTACTTTACAACGAAAGAGCTGAAACGTCCCATCAGTCGCGTCGTTCTGACTTCAGACATGTGTCAATCATCGGCTGGTTGCCTTCGAATGTGAAGCGTTGCCTACTTTCATATAAAAACTTCCATCCTTTGTTCTTTTTCTACTATTTGACCAAGCTTTTACCTCCGAGCTTCCCAATTATCATCTATTTCTTTTAAACCTTCATACATCTTTTGATCTTCAAATCTTCCTAATTATTCTTATATTCTTGCCCAGATCTTCTTAAATTCTTCATATCCCGTTGCACAGCCTTCAAACTTTTTCTTCCAAACCTCTATACTTCTTCCTCTTCAAATCTTCAAATTTACCAGCCAATAATGGCTAAAACTTCCAAATCAGTTCCCCAACAAGCTGCATCTTTATCTTCCAAATCGGTCGCTGGTAGTGAGGCGGTCGATCCTGAAATAGTTGTCCTCGAGGCAACTTCTCCTGATGTGGCTGCCACCAAGTTGGCAGCCGCCGAACCGGCTCTCGAGCCCCCTTTGAAAATGTTTATTCCTAGGGGTTGTTCTATTGTGGATGACTTCAAGGTTGAGAAATCATCGTCCAAGCAGGACCGAGGTGAAGGAGCATCAAGGTACATATGCTCTGTGGCCGAAGACGTCTTTCCCGTGGTCCGAGATGACTATAATTGGGTAGGCAAGGACGTGGTAGTCCCCAGGTCCGAGGGCGCTATTACTACCCACGTGGAGGGGTACTTAAGTGTTTACACTTACCCCTTCATGTTGGGCCCGGTGGACCCAATTATTTTAGATTTTTGTAAGAGATATGAGGTGTGCCTGGGGAAAATCTACCCGTCTATATAGAGGATCGTGATCCTCCTTAGTTACTTCGTGAATAATACTGAGTCTCGTCGGTTCACCATCGATCATCTACTCTATTTATACAGTCCCCGAATCTTCCGAGGGGGACTAATCAAGCTTACTTACCGGGCCAGCAAGGCCCCCTTTTCGAGCATTGATGAGGACCCAGACAGGGGCTGGCAGGGGCACTTCGTTCGGGTGAAGACCGAAGACTTGATTCCTCCCGAGTCCATGCCATTCCCCGAGAAGTGGAATGCATCTCGTAAGTGCAACCTCTCCTTAAGAGTCAATTTTTCTTCATTTTCTTTCTTTTAATTTACTCTTGTAATTGTGTAGTTATTGTCCGGGTTCCAAATACGGTTCCCCGGCTTAAGGAGTGGATCGAAGGCATCTGCAAACAGATGACATACTTCGAGCACTCATGGCGCAAGTTATTGAAGGACTGATGGGAGGCCCGTTGATCACGCCCAACTATGCCTTATAAAAAGGACTAAGTGGTCGTTGTCAATGTATTCCGAGTATTAAGCCCAGAGTCGAATCCCACAGGGAATTAACCTACCAATTACAGTTATCAGACTCACTCAATTTCACGTACTCAACTTCCAAGATATTTTGAATAATAATTGGTTGTTTTTCTACTAACTATCACTTTATGAAACTATATTAACTAAGAGCTAACTAAAAATGAGTTATAAACAACAAGGAGAAGGATCTAAGGTTATGATTTCCCCTATTGACGAAATTCCCTCCTGCTATATTTCATATAAATTCGCCTAATCGTCTCTATCGATCATGAGCACTCTTCCTACTGTAAATCTCTCCCGAGTAATTACGACAATTCACTAGACATACTCTACCGAGTTACGCTAGCTGGATTTTATTACAGCTCACTTAGATCGCACCCAAGGTTTCGTTATCCTTAATCCCACCTTTAAACCCTTGGTTATTGATTCCTCACATACGTCGGGAGTGATGTTGTTCAACAACTACCTTAATATGCANCATATTAACATAGCAAGAGTTTCATCCTTCAATACGTTCCATCAAAACCTTAGACTAAATGTTTAGCTACTCATAATAAAACAAGATAAAGCAATAAAATAATTCATGATTCCCAAAATAATGATAAAGGAAGAAGAATGAAAACTCTAATGGTGTCTTGATCTTTCTCCCACTTGTTCTTGCCTCCAAAATAAGTCTAAAACAAGCTTAACCTTGACTTGGGCGAGTTTGTTGAGTTTATATAGGGTTAGGATAAGTTTCTCAAGTTTTGCACTTAAGCCCCTAGGCCTTCCTAGTTGTCTCCAGGTCGCCCGCATCCGCGAGCCAACCGCGGTGCGACCGTGGTGGATTATGCATATTCTATTTTTCTCCTTTGTCCACCGCGTTCCAGCCGCGGTCCGACCGCGGTAGCGGTGGACTATTGCCCAGTCTTTCTACGCCTTTTCTTGCTTGTTTTCATCTGGACTCTTCTCGATTGGCCTTGTATCTACATATTTAACTCCAAAACACTCCATATTATCTTCCAACTCCGGAGTAGCTCCTGCAAATCACAAAAACCTTAATTAGAGCATTTTGTTATCATTTAGCACTTAAAATATCAATAAAGTATGGTTAACTTAGAGCATAAATAACATGTACATCGCATAATATAGGCTACTATCGCCCGTTCTCATGGTAAGATTCCCCTTCAAATAGTTGTTATCGTGTCTTAGCTCAAATCATACTGACTTCTCTTCTTTTCTTTTATAGGTTTTCCTAAGACAACCGAGCTTAGGTCTTTGGAAAGGAACGAGGACGTATCCTTGTCTGTTGATCCCTCCCTTGCAGGACAGCCCGGGGCTGCCGCGGGCGAAAAGAAGAAAAGGAAAAGAAAACCTTCGGGCTCCCCGGGCCCGCTAATCTCTAAGGCCCATTTGGCCAACCGGCCCGAGAGCTCGGGTTTGTGCATTATGTTCCTTAATGGTAAGAAGTTACGATACATATAGGGTGGCATTAAAAATACGGCTTTAACTTTCTGGAGGCGCTTATCAAAGCGAGCACCAATTTTTTCAAGTGAGCATACCTTGTTTCAGCCTCGCCTAGAGTTCTACTAACATAATAGATAGAAAATTGTGTACCTTCCTCTTCCTGAACTATGACTTCACTTACCGCTAAGTACAGGTACGGCTGCTCATCCGCCTTCGGGGTATGGAACAATGGTGGACTCGAAAGGTAACGTTTGAGTTCTTCCAAAGCTTGTTGTCATTCCGGGGTCCAAGAAAAGTTTACCTTGTTCTTCAATAATGAGAAGAACCAATGGCTCTTATCGGAAGACCTCGATATGAACCGGCCTAGGGCGACTATGCGCCCGGTTAGCCTTTGAACAGCCTTGATAGTTGCTCCTGTTACTGTTTCATTAGTTGCACTAATTTCAATCGAGGGTGTTGGATCCATTCTTCCCTTCATTCGATCATCCTTCCTCCATTGTTGGTTTACAATGGATTCCTGAGCCATAATTGCCTTCTGAAAGGGGTACCTTGCTCTATTCCCGTGGATGACGCACGTTTAGGCTAACATGCGCTTAGACAGAAAAAAACCCCTTACTCAGGATTTTTATTTATTATTAATATTGAAAGTGTAGAAATTAAAAAGTAAATACTTAGCAGATCTTAGACTTTGATCTTTTGTGATTCAAACAATAAAGAAGTTGGTGAATCAATCTCTATACCAAACGTGAATTCCATCAACTAGTTATATTTTCCACAAATATATATATTAGTATCCAATTTATTAGACATTAAGATCCACAAAAGAATTTCACCTCTTAAATTAAACAATAAACGTTATATATTGCTCATAATAATTAGATCAAATTAAGAGCATAAGTACATTTATTAGACAAAAAAATTATTTTATATAATCAGTATAAATACACTTAATCTTCATTTGGTCTTGTTCAATATAGGCAAAATGTAAATTAGAATTATACTATTTTTATAATCAAGAAAAATTACTTTTAATCTTGTGCTACTATGGTACCAATAATGTGTCCAACCATTTAGATTGTGAACTCAACTTTAACGTACAAGAATCGATAGTTTAATCTTAATCTTTTATGTATAAGCTAAACTTTATAAATTAAATTATATCCTATATAAGTAAAGAGGCACACAATTAAATCAGTGATACGTATAAACATTTATTAAGAATTAAATATTCAATTATTTTATAATAAATACTATATTTAAATACATGCTTAATGGTATATGTCTCAACAATCTCCCACTTAGACTTATAACTATGCAATTACAACTTACACAATGTTCCATCTTATATATACTATTTTTAAACACATAGTTAACAATATACATCCTCACAGAGAAAGGATATAGTAGTCATCTTTAAATTTGAGAATAGGACAACCAAATTCAACAAAAAAAAAGAAAAAAAAAAAGCCATGTTAGCACCCAAGAGAGTTTCTACTAAGTGATTTTATTGGCAATTATGGAACAATTTCTTTCTTCATTACTTGTTCATCAAATCAACTGAACCACTGAACTAGTGTACTACACTGGCTGTAATAGGATGGATGAGACTCTTTTACTCCAAGTCTCGGTTCGAGTTTGTGAATGATAGTGCGTCCAACGTGGCGTGGATTCAGATTAATCGAGCTAGTAAATTTCAAATATCAAATGATTAAATCGAAAAAAAATAAAGAAGCACGAACGAAAGAGGCTAAAAGAGAGGAATTTATTCTAAGTGATTATAGGATTCAATAGAAAGGAGTAGCCAGAGTTTGCATAAAAGGTAAACTATTGTTACAAGCTCCAATTTTTAAATTGGCATTAAAATCTTCCAAATTCCATAAGCCATAATCCCATATGATGTCTTCATATTTTGATGAGGCCTCAGTGGAGTAGAAGAAGCCACCACCTTGCTCTTGCTCACTTGTGTTTTGGTACAAAAATGCCATTTCTTGCTTCCCTTGAGACAAATTTGGAACTTTATTATTCTCATTTTCCTCAAACAACGCAACGAGCCTTTTCGTGTCGTTCTGGTTGTTTAGTTGTTGTTGTTGTTGTTGTTGAAACTGTTGTTTTCTTAAAAGACTAGCTTTAGTTTTTTCAGAATTATCAGTACTTGATTTCTTGACCTTTTTCTTGAAATGAGTCCTCCAATAGTTCTTGATCTCATTATCAGTTCTCCCTGGCAAGCCTCTAGCAATTGTCGACCATCTGCATATATTTCAGATGAATTAACCTAAATAGCCCCTTAAAACAAATGTATAATATATGTATAATGTGTAGAATCGTATATAATAAGTGTATAATTTATGTATACCAGCTAAAAAAATCAAACAGTAAATTTGGCCGGCCATTTTTGTAAACAGCCTCTTGCAGAAATACAGGGTAAGGCTGCATACTGGTGATCCGGTCTTTTCCCGGACCCCGCACATAGCGGGAGCTTAATGCACCCGGCTGCCCTTTATTTTTGTAAAGATTCCTATTTTCTCATGAGGTTATTAATATTCATAATCGTATTTTACAATAATGAAGAATTACTTTAAAGAATATCCAAAATTACTTCAGACAATTACCTGTTACCCCATATAGCATGAAGTTCAAGAATGATCTTCTCTTCATATGGAGTTATCTGCCCTCTCTTAAGGTCTGGCCTTAAGTAATTCACCCATCTCAACCTACTGCTTTTTCCATTTCTTTTCAATCCTACATAAAAAATAAACAATCATATGCTAAGTAATTAAGGAAGGAAATTCGAATTTTTTTTAAATTCCAAAAAACCGCGCGATTATATAACCAAAGGGAATAGCCCGCTCCTGAAACTATATCATCCTTGCGTCCTTGTATTCTGATTATTCTTACCGAGCTAGCGAATCTATTCATTCTATGGTTAGGCCTCTTTCTATGTTGCTTCTTTGTTTCACAAGGATCGAAACGTTACTACTGGTACTAAGATAATAAATTTTCCGATAAAGCTGCTAGTACCAAATGAACTTATATTGGCCAAAACGGAAGAGAAGAAAATAATAGAGAAATTTGGCATGAGTTAAAATATAACTTATATTATTACCTGCAAGCCTAGCAACAGAATTCCATCTGCCTTCACCATGTAAATTTACATATTCAATGAGCAATCTATCTTCTTCAGTAGTCCAAGGACCTTTTCTCCACTCTTCTTCTATTAGTCCCCACTTTCCCATTTCTTTACCCATTATGCGAAACGATCCGGGCACTGTCTCGAAGAAAGACTCGATAAAATAGATAGAACTTAAAAAAAAGGGAACTCTCTATCTAACTCTCTAATACTAGTAGTTTTAGGTAAGGTGGTTTTGTACGTCCTCAATATTCTGTGCCATAATCAACAAGTTTTGTTGCTATTTATATTTGCACCAAAGCCTCATGTTGTTTCTTGTCATCAGTCAAATTTTTATGTCCTTTTAGATAATCAATTTCCTTTCTTCAACAAACTAAACATGACTCCATTATATCACTAATAATAAAATATTAATTGTCCTCATCAAGTTTTGTACTTTCTTCCTAAAGTAGTTGCGTGTAGTTCTTATCGTTTACTACTGTAGAAAAATCAAAGAAATAAGTATTGAAATCTTTGTGGAAAACCAACGTAAGTTGTGTATTATATATATATAGAGAGAGACAATTTTTATTCTTAAAACTGTATATAGTATTTTATTGCTTTAGCAAATTAGCACGACGCACATCATTTGATGTTATATTGGAACACAACATCTTTTCTGTTGTTGTTGTTATGAAAATTAAACAACATTTTGACGATCCGAAAATGCTGACATATTATTGTGGTATGTAATTATTGAAAACATGTTAACTTGTGGGGAAAAAAATTATTTTATGCCTCGTACAATTGACATTAATATGAAGCTACTTTTTGTTTCGCATGCAATAAAGTAGACTCATATCTTACATTTAAGGTGTACGTCAATCCTCATATTTGCATTTAAAAAAGTCGTCGCAAATTGTAGAAAGTAACATTTATGCGAAATATAGAGATGGTTGATGCATTTTTCGGTAACGAAAATTTAGTAATAAATCTCTGCTTGTTTGTTACTTTAAATACGATATTTGTTTTGATTGTTAGTTAAATGTTATTGTATCATATGGTTAAATTCATCATTACATAACGGCGGAATATGGTATTTTATGTAACGACTAATTTGGTGTGGTCGCGTCGTTACCTTGTCTTTTAATCTCAATCTCACCTTTTATTATTATATAATTTTATTTTTTCATTTACTCTACTTTTTTATATAGTAATTTTACCTTGTATCATAATTTTTCTTTATAATATTGCAAGTTTATCCTTCATATTGCCGGTGGGTGATATCATAAAACGATGGCAAACGACACAATCTATCCAAATATTATATTTATCAAACGATACAATACAATACGATACGATACGATACATTATAAAACGATACGTAACAACCATCCAAACAAGCTGTTAGTGCAATAATATGTAACATTAACGTACGAAACTTAACTATATGCAAAAGAGTGGTGACATAGCATCTTGATCAACAAGGGCCGAGGAAGAGTGTTACGTACGAGTTCGGATGAACCCAGTAACTTTTGTTTAGACTTTAGATTTGTATTAAAAAATTTATTAAATATGTATGAATACTCAATTACGAACCAAATAACTAATAAGTTATGAGTTCGGTGCAAATTCAGAACCCATAAACTTCAATTTTTGACTCCGCCTCCATTGATCAAATCACCAAAGTATTTTAGTTTAAGGTTAAACACACAATTGATGAGCTAAAAGAGGCTAGAAATGCCACGTCTAACCTGGGGTAATGCATCTAGACAGTTGTACACATTTAAATAAGGATTTATCCCTTTGATTATTTCTGCAAATTAAGTACAAAAATTAGTAAACTAATTGGGTGGCTAATCGTTAAATGTGAAAGCCACTGGCAATCCAATAAGAAAGAACCAGGTGTGGATTTGCTTGCCTCTTAAGGATGTAGGTGCACGTTAATCACCATTATGTGGTAATTAATAATTTGTTGGATGCCATTTTGGGTTATTGGGTTTCATTAAAATACAAATATATATCCACTTAATATATTAGCTAAAGCATGTTCTTACTACGTCATTTTGGAACAGGTGTGTTGCCTAGATTCTTGCTTTTCTTAGTTAATTTTTTTTTTGTTCTTTTAAATTTTTATTCTTTATGCAAATGTATATCAATAATATTGAGTATTATATAGTCGTAGTTACAGGACCCTAAAACCGTGAACTGGATAACCCTCCCCCCCCCCCCCCCCCCCCCAACACATTTAATTATTACGATTGTATATGATCAGAACCGGTCTATCCTTCTTGTGACTAATCAGGGTTGGATCATGATAGGCCACGGTTCGGCCTCGTATTTTATTGAGCCTCAATATGGAGTCGTGTTGTTGAACCCCTAACTCGAGGACAGTCCAGAACGACGTTCAACCAAGATCGAGACCGGATGTAACCGAGGTCGAGTAAGATCGAGGGGGGATTATCTGGCCGAGTAACGGTAAGCCGAAATATCTGAGATCGAGCGAGGATCATGGCTGGAATCTCGGCACGTATCAAGTCAAGACCGGTTAATCAGCCTGTCATGGGATTTTCTTATTGTATTTAGAATTGTACCATAAGTAGAACTCCTCTACTATATAAAAGAGGTTATAATCATTTTGTAAATATGATATCCACGCATAACGAAGCAATATATCACATTTTCTTTCTTAAGCTCTCATACTCTGTTGTTCAGTTCATACTTTTCAATAGCATACTCAGTTGGTTCGAAGGCAACCTAGCTCGAGGGTCAAAGCTGCGTATTGCATTAGTTTGCTTTATTTCAATTTACAATCAATTTCTAATATCAATTTTCATTTTTCTCAGTTTGTGCCAAGTGAAATCACATTGTAGGCATATGAATTTTACTAAAATTAAATTCATAAAATAATTCGAATCTATTGGTCCAAATAAATATTATGGATAACATAATGGAATTATATATATATATAAGTCCAATAAATATGGATTAAATAAATAAGTCTTAATCCATTGGGCTAACCCATTTAATTGGGCTACAAATGATGAGCCCATTTCATTAAGCCCAAGATTTCATCTTCCTAGAGGCCCAAATTGATGCCCACGTGTCAAATGATGTGGCACGCCAAGTCAAACAGAAGAGCCAACGGGATCATGCCACGTGTCAAAATGACAAGGCATGCCAAGTCACATTAAAAGGCCAATGAAATCGCGCCACGTGTGCAAGTGACATGTTCTGGCCAATCAAACGCGGCCTTGTCACACTTCAATTTGATTGGTCGGAAAGAGTTTATTCTTATCATAACTCTTCCCTCCCACAACTATAAATAGGGGTCTTCATAACCCAGAAAGACAGCAGAAGATATAACAAGAAGTAAGAGGGAGCTCGTGGATCAAACGTTGTGGATATCTCTAAAAGCTACAAGCATTCAAGTGTTCTAAGGATTAAAAGATCAAGACGAAGATTCAAGAACAAGCTGCAAGCCCTTGGATTAAAACTACGTCAAGATCAAGACCAAGCCTTAAGCACTTGAGTTAAAACAAAATAAGATTCAAATATTAAGATCAAAAGCTCTTTTATTTACTATTAGAAAGAAGAATCAGAGGATTCATAGAGATTGTAACACTCAAATATTCGAAATAAAATACTACGGCTGTTGTAATATTTTTCGGTCTTGATTTTATTTTCTCGACGCAATTTATTGTCTACAAATTCTGGCACGCCCAGTGGGACAATCTCTACCTCTCATCTCAACTTTTCAATCACCAAAGTTCAAGAACAACGGAATGACTTCCAAGAAAATCAACTCCAGTTCAACTTCCGCCAAGGCTGCCAATTCCAGGTTCTATGCTGATGTGGAAAACATACTCGAAGTTACCTTTGGAAGCTTTGGACTAGTTACGAGGAGCAAAGCAAGCTCGTTAGGACAACAAGAACCCAAGTGCCGTCCGTATCTACCCATGTTTTCGGATCTTCATCCTCAAAAGGATCAAGATCTTCCACAAATGCACCCGAAGGAGGAAGTGATGTTGCAGAAAAGATCAAGAAAACTCTTGCTCTGCTTGACCTCTCCGGATCCAAGCACTCTTCTACGAAGGAAGATGATGACGCTTCAAGTGATGAATCCTTCCCACTTACACCACATAGCGTGATCCAATCAAGGATCAATCTGTGTGAAAATCCATG
>ML368874.1:0-127915 GCA_005239525.1 Nicotiana knightiana
AACTCGTTCTTTTCTTTTCTTTTCTTTTGCTTTCAAAAAAAAAAAAATTATTTGTTCCTTTTTTTTTCCAGCTGTTCTTTTCTCTTTTCTTCTTTTTCTTTCCTTTATTTTTTTTTTCTTCTTTCCTTCCTCTTTTCTTTCTTCTGTTTTTCTTTTTTCTTTTTTCTTTCCGTCCCCCCTCCTTTTTTTTTTTTTTCTTCTTCCTCCTTTTTTAATCTACATACCCAACATATATATATATATATAAGATATGTGTGATGAATGGAGGAGTTAGAGTTGGAGTTGGAGTTGGAGTGGGAGAATGTGGTTGAGAGATTTGAGGCTAAGAAAAAGGGATTTAAGAATTATTTGAATTTTGAAGATAAAAAATAGGTAGGATAATCAGGATTGTTATAAGATTAGTTAGCTAAAAAAATCAGATTTTTACTTTTAGATAAGGTTTGTTATTGCACAATTTTTTTTTTTTTTTTTTTTTTTTTTGTTTCTTTTCGTCATTTTTTTTTATTTTTTATTTTTTAAACTTTTTTTTCTTTCTAATTCTTATATAAAAGATGGAAAATCATATATACCAACGTTACTTTTAAACTTAAAGGAAACTATAAAAATAAGAAAACTCAATATTTACACTATAGTTTAATTTATACAAAAAATATATATATATATATAATAGTTTACTTATTAAAATTCTAATTAAAAGATACTCCATATATATATTCACACTTTAAGAATGTAAGTATTATTATTATTTATTTTTTTATTTTAATTAAATAAAATCTACTAAGTGTAAGATAAAAGCTTAAAACATTAATATTAGGCCTAAAAGGAATATTTACACTTAAATAGTATAACATTTGAGTGTGGTCAAAAATTAGTTGTTCACAATGGCTCTCATGTAGGTGGATCTAGCATTCTTTAAACCAAATGATATCATTTTATAGGAGTACATCCCCCATGGCGTGATAAAGGTTGTCTTTTCGACATCCTCTTCATCCATCCAGATTAGATAATACCCCGCAAAGCAATCCACAAAGGACTGGAGTTCATGCTTGGCACAGTTGTCGATAAATATGTGTATATTGGGCAAAGGGAAATCATATCCGGGACTCTCCCTATTCGAATCTCGATAATCAACACACACTTTGACTTTCCCATCTTTCTTCAGAACCGACACAATGTTGGCCAGCCAAGTCAAATATTCAACCACTCTAAGAACCTTGGCTTTGATTTGCTTAATGACCTCCTCCTTTATCTTCAAACTCATATCTGGCTTGAATTTTCTAAGCTTTTGTTTTACCGTTGGACACATGGGATCGGTAGGTAGCTTGTGAGCCACTATAGATGTGCTCAAACTAGTCATATCATCCTAGGACCATGCGAAGATATCTTTATACTCTTTTAGGAATCAGACATGCTCTTCCTTCTTAGATGGTAATAGGTGAATGCTTATATGCATTTCCTTGACCATTTCTATGTCCCCTAAGTTAACTATCTCAGTCTCGTAAGAATTAGATTTATGCTTGCTTTCAAAGTTCTCCACTTCTGTAAAAATTTTCTCAGGTATTATATCGTCTTCCAGATCCTCTAAATCACTATCCTTTTGTTGTGTTGTCTCATATCATGTCATAGTCGTGGGCTCATTGGGATAGGTAATAATAATGTTGTAGAGAGAAAATGTAAAGAATAATAATAATTACCAAAACAGAAATGCATTAATAAAACTTGAAAACGTCAACAATACGGCTCGATGACTCGAGAAATTATTTCAAAACAAAGTACGTTAAAAAAATACTAAATGTCTCTTAGATGCTAAAAATTGCTTTAAAAATGATTTATGCTAATTGTTAGGCTACCCAGGAACTCGACGGGCCTGAGATGGTGCAATAGTCCAATTTTTTAGAACAACTCCTTTTCTCCACGATTTGAATAGTAAGGTCTTCCCCTTCCCCCTCCCCCTTCTCAACTATCGCACTGCAATCCATGTCTTCATCGTCTAGAACAAATTTCTTATACTAGCTACAGTTTCATCTTCCTCAGACCCCTACATCATGTTAGCTTAATGAAATTTCTGGTGCAACTGTGGTATCGGTTGTTCCAACGAATAATAAGGATCGCGCTACGATGGCGACCAATCCTGGTACTCTTGCCAAGTATATTCGTACCCAAGCCCGAAAGTTGTACCATTACGCTTTGGCTGCAACGGTTTGGTGATCCCTTGTAGATTCATAGCGAGACCCTTGCCAGGTTCATACCATGTCTATAGAAGTATGCTTTCTATTTTGTTACTTAACCATTTGTCCTTTTAAATTGCGTGGACGCGCTCGATGCGATGGTATGTTTCTCCACCCAACTTCCTCCTGTTCTCGATGACTGAAATAGTCTGATTGGTATAGATGGGATTACTCTAGTCTCCATGGATGATAACATCCTGGTGGTTCCATTAAAACTTCACAGCCTAATGCATAGTAGAAGCCATATCCCCAGCGGCATGTATCCAGGGTCGTCCAAATACTAGATTGTAGGAAGCAGATATATCCAGCACTTGAAATTCCACATCAAACCAGGTTGGTCCATCTGTAGGTTGAGGTTGATTTCTCCGATTGTGACCCTTTGAGATCCATCGAATGCCTTCGCATTCATGCTTCCTGCTCGTATCTCATGTAGGCCTTTACCTAACCTCTTCAGAGTAGTCAGTGGACATATATTGAGACTTGAACCCCCGTCTATCAGGACCCTTGTGATGAAATTATCCTCAAATTGTACCATGATGTGTAGTACCATATTGTGACTTAGTCCTTCTGGTGACAGTTCGTCTTCATGAAAGTGAAATGGATTTCTAGTACCTGCTTGACCATATTGGCAATTTCCCCACTAGTGATGTTGATGGGTACATAAGCTTCACTCAGCACCTTCATCAGGGCATGCCGATGTATCTCAAAGTTTTGCAGCAGTGATAAGATGGATATCTGAGCGGGAGTTTATTCAAATGGTCAACCACAGAGTATTTTCTCACTTTCACTTTTCTCTAAAGGTCGTCAGGGCCACTTTTCAATGACATGTGGCTTAGATGCAGCTTTTTTGTTTGTTCCTCCCAGGTTCTCAGGTGTATAAACCCTGCAAGTTCTAGTCATGCCTTGTGCTGCACCTGTTTCTTCCATTTTTGCTTTTCTTTTCCTTCTTTATTCCGCAACATAATCCTAGGGTATAGCATTATACTTATAAGATGGCGTGGGTGCTACCATCATAGTGAAGGGTGTGGTTACCTCACTTTAAATGGTGCTGGTGCAGTTACCTCGACTTCAAATGGTTCTTGGGTTTGTACCACAATGGGCGTGAGGGTGACTGGAGATGTTTTAGGATCATCCCCCTCCCGAATGAGTCCAATTTACCCCTCCGGGTCCCATTCTTCATCGGTCTCTATCACATTCACTCACTCACCTCTGTGATCCAGGAGAGGATTGTTACGAACATAGAGTGCGACTTCTTTTGCTTGTATGACCTTGTTGTCAACCAGTGTCTGATTCTTGTCCTTCAAAGTGCGACACTCATCAATAGTATGCCCCTTCATGCCTGAATGATAGGCACATGTCTTGTTTGGGCTAATCCACTAAGAAGAGGTTTCCATAGTAACGGCAGGGATGGGAGTGACATAACCAGCATCCTTCATTCTCTCATACAATTGGTCTATGGGTTCGGCAATTTGAGTGTATTGTTAGGGTGGTCTGCGGTCGAAGTTTGGTCTTGGATTTTGGTAATTTTGGCAGGCGGGTGGTGGTGAGTGATAATATGCAGGTTGGGTGTTATCGGTGTGGTAGGTGGCAATAGAGCTTTATTTGTGGCATGTAGTGCTTCAACATTCGTCACCATTCCACTCTTAATTACTTCTTCTGTTCTTTCTCCCAACTTGAAGAGGTCGGAGAATTTTTGGTTTTCAATAACCATCAACCTTTCATAGTATTGTGGGATATTGAGCTATGACAAAGAGCTTATTTATATGTTCTTCTTCAAGTGTCGGCCTCACTTTCGCAGCTTCAGATCTCCATCGAGTAGCATAGTCGCGAAGGATTTCTATTGGTTTTTTTTTTTTTATATTTTGAATGTAGAAAACGTCTGGTGCATTTTCTATGTTGAACCTGAATCGGTCCATGAAGTTTGACACCATGCTCACCCAGTTAACCTAGTTCTTCGGGTTCTAACTAATGTACCAAGGCAAAGCATCTCATGGGAGGCTTCTCATGAACAACTTCATACGGATACGTTCATCTTTGCCACTCCTACACGTTTTTCACAATATGTCCTTAAATGTACCTTCGGATCACCAGTTCCATCGAACATTTCAAAATTGGGAGTTTTGTAACCCTCCGGCAGTTCCACATCTGGATGAATGAACAAATCTTCATAATTCAAACCTTCAATTCCCTTACCACCTTCGACGCTATGAACCCTACCAGTGAGCTTCTTGAGTTCTTCCGCCATGTTCTTGATGAGCATGTCCTTCTCGATTGATTCTGGTATATATAGGGTTTGTTGTAGGGTGTGGGGTATGTCTGCACATATATAGGATTACTTTTATGAACTTCGGGGATCTGGGAATGAGAATGGTCATTGGTTGAATTTTGAGGATCGAGAGTAGGTTAGGGTGCATTCTGAGGGGTATGATAAGTAGTGGCTTGTGGGTATTGAGCTGGATGATGATGGTGTTGTTGAGGAGTAGGTACTGATGGAGGGTTATGATTCTAAGAAGGTATGATGTATTGATGTGGTGTGTGAGGATTCGACGGTGGATTTTGGTTTTGTGTGCTTTAGGGTGGTGCCAGGTTTTGGCATTTGGATTTTGTTGGTTAATATCAAGGACATTTAAGGTGAGGGAAAGGTTTGCAAAATTTCGGACCTGCTCAAGTTCCCCTTGTAACTCCAGGATTTTATTTTTCAGGAGTAAGACCAATTCGTTCTGTGCCGAAGTGCTTCGTCCATCTGAAGTTTCAATATTTTTCTGCTATAGTAGCATTGTCGTTTTTTATACCACTTACATCATGCCTTTTTACTTTCCCTTTGCTTCTGCTTTTAGGATCGCTTGGTGGAGGAGGAGGTGGAGGACCTCTGGATCTAGTGTGATATGCTGTTGATGCCAGTATGCACAAACCAACCTTGGGAAATAGGAATAATCAAAAGAAAGAAAAACAAAAGGAAACAAAGTAAGTAAGGGATATTGAAAGAATACTCGCAATATTAAATATGTTTTTCCAAATCACGTAATAAATCACGTCCTAGTTTTGGGGACCTCGTTGTGCACGAGGTAGGCCTAAGCGACACATAGACTTTGAGAAAATTGATGCCAATAATTGTGTCATTTCATTAATGCGAAAGGGAATCAAATCCTTACTAAATCGACAATAATAAGAAAGTTACTAATGGAAATTGCCTTATTACAACCGAAATCTAAAATGAAGCTAGAAAGCAGTAAACAACATCATTTCCTAATCTACTTGGCCTCAAAAGGAACTTCTCCGTGCTTGGCTCTCTTAGCTCCATCAATCAGGTTTCCCATGTCGCGCATATCCAACACTAGGTAAGTCTTTGCTAGATACCCTCCCTCATGTTCTGACAATCTGAGAGTCTCTTCCTCATCTTTCCCTCAAGCTTCATCAAACATTTCTCCAAATATTCCAATCTCTCAGTTGACTTAGTGGCAATTTCCCTCCATTCGTTGATTGCTTCCACATCCACTTTGTGTTATTCTAGGTGCCTAGATTGAGACTCGAAGACACTTTTGTGTAACATCCTATATTTGTCTTGTACTTCAGCAACGTCATCTATGATCATCTTTTTAAGATTAATTCTTGGCTTGACGTGTCCTGATATATCGTCTACTAACCATGATCGGTAGAAGTAAAAATGGACGGCATGATACGTGTCTGGCTTGATAGTATCCTTTTCCACAATGACCTTTTGGTTCCATATATGTTGTGCCTTGAACTTGAATGGAATAACGTCCCCTTTAAAATCTGCTTTGTACTAGACCGTGTTGGAAACCCGAGGTATAACTTGTTTCCTTCCTACTTGTCCCATTACTCTTATGGGAGCATAAGGATAGATACCCCTCACTTATATCAATACCAGATGAGTAGTCTCTCTTGACTTGATGATGAACTCACTGCTAGGAAACCAATCAAAACCCAATGTGCCTGCTCATCTATCAGATAGCTGAAGAAACGTATCCAACTCACAGCATTTCCAGGTTGTGAAAACCTGTTTCGGATAAATGTCATCTTCTTTGGGTGATGGTAAGCTATGTAGTCATTCAACGGTCGACGCAGAAGCTCTGTCGATATTCTCCCCTCTGAAAATGTTCTAACAACCAGACTTGAAGTAACATATTACAACCTTCGAAGTGCCCGAATCCCTGTTTGCACTGATCTAGAGCATGGTACATTTCCGCTAATATTATGGGGATGATAGTATAGGTTTGTCCCTTGATGCCTTTCATCAGAGTCCTGGCGACCATGGCTAGACGAGTATGGCTCTTTCCCCCTTTCATTGGAAATATCAACAACCCCAAGAAGCAGACGATGAACACATAAATTTGAATGTGTGTCCAACTCAAGGAAGTAATGACGAGTTCATTATGATGAAGGCGATATGTCTTGCTGTGCCCATAACGCTCATAAAGGAATTCCAATGGGATTTATGACTTCTTCAAACAAATCAATTCATCATTTTTCTTGAAACCTAGCAGTTTTTAGAAAATCACGAGGGGTGCGATTCTCTGGCACTAATAACCCTGGGCTATCCCATGGTAGCTTAGTGAAGCCTCTTATTTCTTCTAGTAGAGGAGTCATTTCTATGTCACCAAAATGGAAGACAACCCTTTTCTCATCCCAAAACATGGTAGCGGCCTCGATCAATGCCCTATTGGTCGGATGTCTTACAATGACGGAAAATTACCAAGGACCCTTCTCACATGATTCGTGTCGCAGGGCGCAAGTTTTTTCCACCAATCAAGCAGTAGAGGTTGGATGTTTTGTACCATGGCAAACCTGGGGACTTCGTGCCTCATTTCTGCAAGCAAATAAAGTTAGTCTTTCTCCATTCTAGATCCGACCATTTACACAATAATGATCAACATATTGGCATATTTTCTCCAATTAATGCACATAATATGTTAGTTTCTAATGAAATTGTAGAAATCCCATCGGACTTTGGACAAGGCTTATCTTAGAGGGCTATTACGTTAACAACGTCAGAACCCATACTAGATTTAACATGATGCATGTACGTTTCAAGTTGGAGTAGGGTTTCTAGAATGGTCTAGACTAGTAATCCCAAGTGGACAAATTGAGAGGGAAAGGTATGGTATTGTCAATTGCACCGCTGATTGACTAGTCTACTGCAAATAAGCCTTTCCGATTTTAAAAGGGTAACTTTTGGAAGAGCGCGGACACTCATCAAGAACCGCGATATTGATAATTTGCACGCGTGGAGTATGACATGGACCATGAAGTGTGCAGAGATAATAACATGTTGCCAAGTATTTGCATGATAGAATATGTAAAAGCAGTAAATAAGATAGCAAAAGTAAACATGGAAAGAATAGACAAGAAAGATAAAAGGAAGACGTCAGTTTAATTTATAAAAATATATGTGGGGATGTAATAAAGAAGGTAAGGAAGTAGGGATGGTAAGGCATGACATGGCAGTCATAGACAAGATGAAAAGAAATGACGAGTGGTCATAGCAAATAAAGGTGAACAGGGAAGGGATGTGCATGTCATACCAAATTTAAACAAGTAAAGGTGAATAAGGGAAGGGATGTTCATGTCGTAGAAAAGTTAAACAAATAAAGGTCAAGAAGGGAAGGGATGTGCATTTAAAGAAAGTAATCCACATAAATCAAGTTTATTGTGGTAGGAGCCTAAGTGTAAATTCCCACCAGAGTCGCCATGTTGTCGTGCCCCATTTTCTCGCGAAAGCGGATTTCAACGCCATAATAACTCTTTTGGATGGGATATAAAGTTTTAAAGAAGAGAAGAGTCGCCACCTAATGATATTTAAGGTGCGTTAGGGAACCTATTATGCAGATAACACTGTTTGACTAGTCAACGTCACCAAAGATCGGGTAAGGGCTCAAATTACCTCAAAGAGAAGGTGTTAGGCACTCTTTGAGGTCCATAACTATGGGTCCTGGCCAAACTTAAGACTATGTGGATTATAATTAGGAAATATAAACAAAGAGAGTACGGGTCAAATGAATTTATTAACACAATGAGGAGTAAGGATTACAAGGATATAACTATTAAATCTATATTAGATGATTAAACCAATAAAGAAGAGAAGGGGTCCTAAGTTTTTTAACCTAAAGGATCACCCCGTGCAACATAAATAATACTTTTCAACTCCGTTGAGGTAGGGAGTTACTCATATTATTCAGCGGGCACAGACTATCATCTCCTGCTACCCGATTACTATGTTAAAGTTGTTTACCTAAGCGCTCTAATTCAATTCTTTCTGGAGACTCTGATGATCTGTATATACCTCAGAAGACATGTCATATAAGTCATGCATCTTGATCGCTTGTATAGTAGATCCTAACTCCAAATCATGCCACAACCCACACCCAATGACAACCTGTGAAGCATCACAATAAACCATATACGACCTTGATCCTGAAGGCAAAATCAATCGTGTAGTCGTAGTCAAAACAGTCTTGATCTTCTGAAAGATCTTCTCACACTCATTGGACCACGTGAATGGAGCTCTTATATAAGTCAACTTATTCAATGGGACTGCAATATATGAAAATCTCTTTACGAAGCAATAGTACTAACTAACCGAACCCAAAAAGGACCTAATCTTCGTAGCGGTAGAAGGTCTGGACCAACTCTGAACTGCCTCAATCTTCTTTGTGTGCACCTTGATACTATCACTAGATACCACATGACCCAAGAATGCCATTGACTCCAACAAAAAATCGCACTTGGAGAACATAGCATACAACTTCTACTTCCTCAAAGTATAAACCACAATCCTCAAATGCTACGCGTGCTCCTCAACGCTACGGGAAGACACCAAGCTATCATCAATGAACACATAATCAAAGAATCCAAATAAATCTAGAACACAACGTTAATAAAATGCATGAAAGTTGTTAGGGCATTAGTCAAACCAAAATATATCAGCAAAAATGCATAATGCCCATAACGAGTCCTTGAGGCAGTCTTATGGATGTCTGAAGCCCTAATCTTCAACTAGTGATACCGCGATCTCAAGTCAATCTTTGAGAACATCCTAGATTCTTGAAGCCGATCAAACAAATCATCAATGTGTGGAAGTGGATACCTGCTCTTGATCGTATCCTTGTCAACTGTTGTAGTCAATACACATTCTCATAGATCCATCCTTCTTCTTAGCAAACAACACTAGTGCATCCTAAGGTGACACACTAGGCCTGATGGATCCCTTTTCCAGCAACTCTTGTAATTGTTCCTTCAATTCCTTTAACTCTGTTGGATCCATACGATATGAGGTAATAGAAATAAGTTGGGTGCCTGGTGCCAAATCAATGCCAAAAGCAATATCCTTATCGGGTGGCATGCCCCGTAGCTCTGCGGGAAACATATCCAGAAACTCTCGCACTACTGGAATTGACTCAATAGTAGGAGTATCAGTACTAACATCTCTGACAAAAGCTAGATAAGTCAAACAATCCTTCTCAACCATTTGTTAATCCTTCAAAAATGAGATCACTTTGCTAGGAGTGCAACCAAGAGACCCTTCCACTCCACCATCGGCAATTCCGGCATAGCCGATGTCACAATCATAGCGTGTGTGACAATCAAGGATAGAATGTACGGAGATAGCGAATCTATACCCAAGTTCACATCAAAATCCACCATATCTAACACTAGAAATTTCACCCTTGTCTCAAAGCTACATATAGTGACCACTTAGGACCGATAAACTAGATCAACCACAATGGAATCTTATACCAGTGTGGATATATGAACATGGGTAGCAAGCGAATCATGAGGCACATCCAGACAAGATGCAAAGTATGATACACACATAAATAAGTAGAGCTAGGATCAAATAACACTGAAGCATCTCTATGTCACACAGAAACAACACCTATAATAACAACATTAGAAGCAACAACCTCCGGCCTCCCTGGGAACGCATAGCATCTGTTGTGACCTCCACTGGACTAGGCTCCCCCTCTAGGATGACCATGTCATGGATTACCTTCACCCTGAAATGGTTGAGCGGGTGATGTAGCAACTGGCAAAAAATAGCTTCCTTGGTTCCATGTACCTTTGAGAAAATGGAGGCAGTATTTCCCAACATGCCTCAACTATCCATACTCATAGCAACCTCAAATCGAAAATGACTTGGAGCCTAAGTCAGACCCCGTGAACTGGAGTATCCACCAGAAGGTCCTGGTATCAATCAACCATGAACAGATGGAGCGTGGTAAAAACTCTGTGTTGGGAGTGTACTAAATGAATATAGCACAAAAGATCCTCGATTGGGTGGTGGTGAACGATAAAATGGCTTTCTAGAATGGCCTTGCCATTTCGACCTCGGCCTTCATATGAGGCACCGCAAAAGCTACCTGAATGTTGGAATCTCTTGTCCCTCCCTTGCATCAACTCCCTAGTCTCACTGTGAATGCACTTAATACAATGCGCTATCTCTTAAACCTGGTGAAATGAAGTCCCGGTATCTACCTCTCTACCCATATCAAGGCGAATACTGGAGTGAAGAACATCAATGGATATCCTCACTCTCTCCTCCTCAGTGGGAATCAAAATAGTAGCATGAAGGGAAAGCTCTCAAAACCTTATGTCATAATCTGTGATTGATATCAAACCCTGCTAAAGGTGCTCAAACTATCTCCTCGGCACATCTATCCTGGTGAGAGGCACAAACTTCTCCATAAAGACTCTAGGGAACTAAGCCCAAGTAAGAGGAGATGATCCTGCTCGCCTGCCCAGGTCATAAACCTGCCATCACCTCTTGGCTGGATCCTCCATCTGGAATACGGTGAAGTCAACTCCATTGGACTATACAACTCCAAAATATGCATAATCTCATAACAGCGATCCAAAAACCCCTAAGCATCCTCTGAAGGTATTAATTGAAGAGGATGCAACTTTATGAACGTATCCACTCTCTTCAGCTCATGAGCTGACATCACGGGCCTCTTCTCGGGCTGCGCGGCAATAGTAGGGTGAACTCTCCCAACTAGTAACACTCCGGGGGTTTTATAACCATGGGCTATCTCTTTTGGGGTATGAGCAGCTGGAGTTTACACTCTGCCTCCTACCTGGGAAGTAGCTGGTACAATAGGAATTCCCGGGCCTTAGCCAAACACTCGAACAAACAAACCATAGAGACCAAAGCATTCTGAACAGTTGGTGTAACAAGTAAACTCTAGGGAACCTGAGCTGCTACCTCCGGCTCAATATAATCATGAACCACTCCTAAACATGGGCTACTGGTGGCTCTACGGCAGCTACTCGAGTAGGGGCTCTAGTTGCAACGTGTGCTCTACCCCTACCCCAGCCTCAGCCCCAACTTCTTACGGCCTTTGCCTGGGGTAACATCGCCTGCTCCGTTGAACCAGATAAATGCATCATCACCATCTATGAGAGAATATAAAAAGCAATGACTCAGACTTGGGATAAACAAACTTGCATAACAGCCCTATAGCCTCTCAAAAATAAGTACAAACATCTCCGTAACTATCCACAAGACTCTACTAGATATGCTCATAATTTGTGAGACATAAGCAACCTAGTGCTCTGATACCAACTTGTCACGATCCAAACACCTATCGAAGTCGTGATGGCACCTAACACCACTTGCTAGGTAAGTAAACAACCAATATGCATAATTTAACTTAAATGGCAATATTAAATAGTCTCATATCCGAAATAGTATAAATAACTAAAGCCAAACAAAGGTACAACTGAAAACTATCCAAAATTTGATGTCAAACGAGTGCCTGAGCTCTATAGAATAAATAAATACAAGATCCGAGTCAAATACAATATTGTTCGAAAGACTAAATAGTGATAAACGTGAAATAAGGAAATGACAATTCAAGGCCTGCGAACAGAACAACATTGCTACCTCAAAGTCTCCCAAATAGTCTGAATCTGGATCTAACAGCTACCACAATAAGAAACACATGGATCTACACATGAAGTACAGAGTGTAGTATGAGTACAAACGACCTCATGTACTCAATAAGTAGAAGCCTAACCTCGGGTTAAAAGCAGATCAATAATATCATACTCAACTCTATCAAATTAAGATGAAAATAAGCATGCTTTTCAAATATAACAGTCAAGGCATCAAATACCGAATAACAGGAGGAAAATATAACTTTATGCTTTCATGACAAGTATTCATACCAAAATCAACAACATCAAAATTTTATTATCTAGTAACCAATCTCAGCACATACATAGTTCCTGTCACAATATCCCTCAATCATACCTTCAGCACATCTATGGTGTCTGGCTCTAAGCCCTTGAATCCTCACACACACTCACACTAAGCACTATATGGGTGCCTAGTATAAGTATTTCACTAAGCACATATCATGTGCATGCACTCACAGGATTATACCTGACTCTGAGGGGAAAATCCTAGCCCAAGCGTTGATCGGATCAAAAGTTAACGATCAAAATCATTTACTCCAATATGGGGACTGATGCCCCATTCCCTCACAATCAATATCACACACCACAATCAATTCCACTTAGCCCAGTACAGGGCGTGGATGCAAACGTCACCTCACACACGTCCCTATGGCCCAAGATCAGTCGTCAATCCGCTCAAGTCTCAATATTCTCAAATCTCAATGAACCATACTCAAGAATACCGCATAGAATATGCCAACATGCCATAACTATTCCCAAGCATGTGTCACACAAGCAAGGACACGAACAATATGTGAGATAACATATAAAGAGTGCACAAAGATATAAATATAATATACAGATATAATATTGTGACTGAAACATGGCTACAGTTAAGGTAAATAGCTCAAAATAGCAAAAATAGCTCTATCATGTCTCAAATAGATAAGCACATAGTAAAATATGGAATCAGAAAAACGTAGTAAAATAATAAGGCACATAATAGCTAAAGTCTATCCGGATCATGAACAACCATGGTTCATGCATGTACGCTCGTTACCTCGCACATGCGTCACCCCCAACATAAAACAAATATCATAGCCAACAAGGAAATCACCCTCAAACCAAGCTTAGACAAGATACTTATCTCAAATGTGTGAGAATCAATACTCCAAAAATCCCTTTCCTCTTAAATTTTCCTCCGAATGAATCAAATCTATCCAAAACAAGTCAATAACATCAAACAAGGCCATAAGAATCAATTCCAAACAATAAAGCTTCGATCTTTATTCATTTCCCAAAAAGCCAAGTGTGGACCCGCGTCCACATGGTCAAAACCCAAGTCACGGGGTAGATCTCGGCTATCCATAACCCAAGTCAACCCAAGTCACGGGGTAGATCCCGACTACCTATAACCCCACGAGTCCAAATATATGATTAGATTCTAAAACCAAGTCCGAATCGACCTTCAAATCGTCAATTTTCACACTTTTAAGTTGTAGGAAAACCCCCTCAAATTTCCATCAAAATTCTTTGCTTTAGGTGATAATAATCCATATATATTCTTGAAATAATACCAAAAATAAGTAGAAATCACTTATCCCAAAGTCTAGTATGAAAGTCTCCTTAAATAATCGCACCTCTCTAAGTCTAGGATTCAAAATATGAGAGAGTGGGCTAAAATCTCAAAATTAGAATTAAAATGCGTCTACCCAGCAATACCTTTCACAAACACAGCCCAAGCATGTTCACGAAGCACAACCTGATGCTGCCTCCACAAGACCCTACGCGAACGCATTGAAACCCTCGCAAGTGCGATGCACAGGTGACCACATGCCTATGTAAACGCTTCACCCCTCAAGCTATCGCGAACACCAATCTCCAGCTGACCCTCAACCTGATTCACCTCAATGCGAATGCAACACATAGAGCGAGAACGTAAAGGCCACTGACCATAACCCATAGTGAATGTAACTTCCTGTCCGCAAATGCAAAAAACACAACCCAGATGCCTCAAAATAATCATCCTCTATTATGAAGTACACCAGACACTAGGAGACAATCCACAACAACACTCAAGCTCCAGGTGGTCCGAAACTCAGCCGAGCCATCTGGGATCCCGTCCAATCATATCAACAAGTCCCAAAACACAATACGGAGCTACTTGAGGTCTCAAATCTTACAAAGTAACATCAAAATCATAAGTCGCACCTCAATTCAAGTTTAATGAACTAATCAAACTTCCAACTTCCAAGCTCATGTCGAACTATGTCTAGTCAATTCAGAATGACCCCAAATTTTGTGCACAAGTCATAAATGATCACACGAACCTAGCTAGGCTCAGAATCCCAAAAGGACTTCGATAACCACAAAGTCAACTATAAGTCAAACATTTCAATTTTCTAAATCTTCACATTTCCAACTTGACAATTGAAGCCAAAATATCCTAGTAATCTCCAAATCCCAATCTAGATATACGCCTAAGTCCAAAGTTAACATCTGGACCTACCAAAATTATCAAATTATCATCTCGAAGTTGTTTACTCAAATGTAAAACCTTGTTCAACTCTCATAACTTCAGCTTCCAACAATGAAACTAAGCATCCTTAATCACTCCAACACCTTCCTGAAACCAAATCAACAACCCTGCAAGTCACAAGGTAATACACAAACATGTGGGAAGCATCGAATATAGTTATGGGGCTCAAATACACAAATTAATCAGTCGGGTCATTACATTGACTTGTATAGACCCTTTACTTTCAAGTAGAAGTATTTAAGTAAATGTGACTTGGTACATGCCTTTTGTAAGCAGAGTTGGCGCAAGTTGTATTTGATTGATCTGTTTAATTAGAAAATCTTGTTTATTACATCTACCTAAGTTGTGCACATTAGTCGTTATTCTTTGACTGCTTCTTTGGATGCTGGTTTATATTATACATGTTATTGAGCTTCATATGTTATATAAGTGAGTATCTTTTGGCTTAAAA
The DNA here is from genome assembly GCA_005239525.1 of Nicotiana knightiana. Lineage (NCBI taxonomy): Eukaryota > Viridiplantae > Streptophyta > Magnoliopsida > Solanales > Solanaceae > Nicotiana > Nicotiana knightiana. The sequence continues at coordinate 15,134 of ML368874.1, forward strand.
ACTTCTTCACGACTTCGTTGAGGTTAAGATACTTACTAAGTACACGGGGTCAGTTGTACTCACACTACACTTCTGTGCTTTGCATGTAGATTTTGGAGTTGTGTTGACGTGGAGAACAAAGGTGAGTATTGAAGATGTACCAGTGTTTCATATGCAAGCTACCTCTTTGTTCATGGTTGCTTAGGATTTTTACTTCTATTTATGCATAGTCAAATAGATACTATATATTCCTCATTTTAGTATTGTTAAAATCTAAATCTTATAGACTCGGGACTTGTACTATCAATCTTTGTGATAGTTGTATGGATATCCACCATCTTATTTATGATTTTTAATTTGAGATGTGTTATTTATTATTTGACTTACCTAGTATGTTAGAGTTAGGTGGAACCATAATTAGGTGGGATTTTGGATCGTAAAAGTAGGGTTAAAATATAACTTTCTAAGTGTATCACAAATGTGTGATAGAGGAAACCAGGTTCTATTCACCTTTGGTGCATGCACAATCACTAATCATAATTATGAAAACCTAGTTCATAGAAGAAAAAAGCACAAAACATTTTACAAGACGGATACTGTATCTTCACCTGAAAATAAGCTAACATGTCTTAGTGCAATTGATATTGATTCACTGTCGCGGAAAAAAAGGCTGGAACGTGCAAGTTTCTCACTACTGAACAAGTTGATTACAAAGGACTTGTATCTTTATCTGCTAAAATCCATATTAAAGAAAGACAAAGTATATGATTCTTGTGCAAAAGGTAAACATGTCAAGTTCTCTTTCAAATCAAAGAGATTGATGCGTACCTCCTGACCCTTGAAACTGCTGCACATGGATTTATGTGGTTTCATGAGAGTTCATAGTAGAGGTGGAAAGAGGTACATGTTTGTGATTGTTAATGAATATTTAAGGTTTACATGAACTTTGTTTATTGCTACTAAAGATGAAACATATAATCTATTTGTTGCATTTGTGAAGAAACTATAAGGAAAAAATGGATGGTCAAATATCTAGCATTAGATTAAATCATGTTACTGAATTTTAGAATGCTAGATTTTTTAAATATTGCGTGAGTTATGGCATTGGTAATAATTTCTCTACCCCTAGAATCGTAAATTAAAGCAGAATTTTAGAAAGAAAACATAGGACTCTAGAAGGTATGGACAGAACCATATTAATTGCTAGTGGTTTTCCTAAGACTCTCTGGAATGAGGCTGTAAATATTGCTCGCTAAATAATCAATAAGTGCATAATGAGGTTTTTAAAACTAATATAACTCACCTAAGAACTTTTGGTGGTAAGTAATTTGTGTATAATAATGGTAAAGAGGTCTTAGAAAATTTTGATTCAAAAGTGAAGATGATGATGATGGTATTGGTTTTGGTGGTGGTGGTGGTGGTGGTGACGATTGTGATGGTGATGATGGTGATGGTGATGATGACGATGGTGATGGTGATAGTAAAACTAGAATGACATAGACGTACAGTGATGGATCAAATGAAGTTCTTTCGGAGAACACTGTTGAGCAATGGGTGACACACTGCAAGAACTCGATTCTCTAGAAGTTGATCATGATGTACAATAAATAGGGGAATCAAACATGTGATAGTGAAAGGAATTGTGACAATAAAATTGATTTTTCTACCGACCAGGAAGGAAACAATGCTACTCAATACTTGCAAGTAAGAAACTAGAAGCACAAAAGATCTCATCCAGTTGAGAATGTTCTCACCCTTGTGAATTCTGGAATGATGACAGGATCCAAAGTGAGAAATATGTATGTTTTCTCTGCCTACTGACAAGCCTAAAAAATACTAAGGAGGCTTTTTTAGATGATGAATGTATTGTGACTATGCAAGAAGAGCTTCATCTATTTGAAAGAAAAAAAGTATGGCATCTATAACCTCGACTGAAGGAAAAAGCAATCATAGAAACCATGTGGGCTTTCAAAATTAAGTTGAATGACCAAGGTGGTATCATAAGAAATTAGGTAATGTTGGTATGGCAAGGTTACAATCAAGAACAAAGCTTAGATTATGATGAGACCTTTGCACCATCTGCTATAATGTATTTGCTTTACATCTTACATATCAAATAGATACAAAAAATGTGTTCCTAAATGGGTATCTGAAGGAAGAAGTATTTGTATGTCAATATCCAAAGTTCAAAATCATGAGTTTGTTGATCATGTTTATATGGACCAGGCAATGTATGGATTGAAACAATCACCAAAGGCATGATATAAAAGGTTGTCCAAATTCCTTCTTGAGAACGAGTTCACAAGAGATAAAATTGGTAATACTATATTTCTAACGAAGATAGGTAAATTTGTTAATTGTCCAAATCTATGTCGATGATATTATTTCTTGCACTACTAATGAATCTTTGTTTAATGAATTTACAAAACTAATAGGAAGTGAATTTGAGATAAGCATGATGGGAGAGAAAAACTTTTTCCTTGGGTTATAAGTTGAGCAAACTGCAAATGGGACAAGGATACAACAACAAAAAGTTTGAAATGGATGCAAAGAAAATTGATACTCCTATAGCTACTGCTACACTGTAGGATAAAGATGAACCTGATTCTTCTGTTGATAAAAAAAAGTATAGAGGTATGATTGGCTCTTTGCTATGCTTAATTGCAAGTAGACCAAATATTTTATTTAGTATTGGGCTTTGTGCTAGGTTCAACTCAAATCCGAAAAAGTCACATATGAAAGTTGTGAAGAGGATCTTGAGATATCTTAAAGGTGCTCAAGACCTAGTTTTTTTGTGTCGTTCTGGTAGTACTTTTGACTTGTAGGGATATGCGAGCGCTGATTATGTTGGTTATCTAGTCGATAGGAAGAGCACATTTGAGATGACTCACTTTCTAGGTTAGACTTAATACTTACTAAGTACATGAGATCAGTTGTACGTATACTACACTTATGCACCTAATGTACATATCCTAGACTTGGTACTAGTATAGATCAGATAGGATTTCAGTAGCTGAGCATCATGAGACTCGAGGTAGTAATGCACAATCAATCTCAGGCCCTTGAAATCTTTCCTCTTATTTGTATTGTTCTTCTAAAAATATAGTACTTATGGTTCATACTTTGAGTTGTATAATTCTTAGAGGCTCATGTACTTAGTGACACCAGGATTTGGGGGATATTATTGTAAGAGATTTTTATTTAAGATATACTTTATTTTTATTCATATTTCATCACTGTAATAAAATCTGAATCTGATTCTCTAAGTGTTTTAATGTGTTGGGTTGCCTAGAAAGTGGAGTTAGGCACCCTCACGGCCTATGGTGGATTGTGGGTCGCGATAGAATTTCACATGGGCTTGTCATCATCAAAATAGGAGAATTTGTTGAACTAAGATCAATTGGTATCGATAATTAACAAGCACTTACCAAAGAAACAGGTCCCTTGAAGATATTTATTATACTGATATACATGGTTACAGATGTGTCAAGCAGATATCGAAAGAACAACGCCAGACATCAAATGAATCAGATCGCCAAAAGAATGTTGATCAGAAGTTGAAAGCTGATTTCTAATGTAAATCGAATTCATTGAACGATTTATTTCATAGGATGAAAGTATGATAATAAATAGAGGAGGTATGGTCATAACTAGAGGGATTTATGGTTAACGTGATTCAACAATTATAGAAATACTTTCATAAAAAGGAAACATGTGTGAAAGAGTCCTTTAAGGAAGGAAAAAAGAACCTTTTTAGGATTAGTTTTCCTTGTGAGGTAGCTGATTTATTTTAGATTTTGGAGTTAAAATTGGAGAAGAATTCGGCTAACCTTATTCTTATATAAAGCATCATATTGCTACTATCGAGTACTAACGCTATTCGACAGTTTCAAGGTATTACTCTTGGCAATTAACAATTACAGAAAGAAGGTGATCTCAAGGATCCAAGCTGATCAACTGAAGAACCAGGTCCTGAGATGAAGATGCTTAAGTTTTTTGCTTCCTCCATTTTAAAAAAATTGTCACTATTTTCTTACTAGTTTGTTTCAAAAAGATTAACACCTTTCAATATTTTCTTAATTTGAAGAATTTATTTTCACACAAATATTATGGAAGGTATTAAACCACAAGTTTCAAATTACTATCACACAAATGTTATGACATATTTAAGACCATATATCTCAAAAAAAAATTCTTCTTTATTAAAGTTTGTGTCAAGTCAAATTAGGACAATCTTTTTAAAATGGAGGGAGAAGTTATTTAGTTCTGAGTCATTTTTCTGTAATAGTAAGCTATTTTACTTTCGAGAAGTGTATTTCTAGGTTAGCAAATCTAAAGAGTTTGTTTAACTTTCTAGGCTAGAGTTTATAGTCTTAAAGGGGTAGCTATAGCTAAATCGATTGTTGGGGTTAAGGTACTAGAGTTAGTCCCTTTAGTTATTGAGTTGATGTAACCTAATATCGCTCTTTGAAGTTTGTGAAGTTTTGAGGCAAATTTTACGAGGTGGGTACTGCCTTGAACAAGAATATTTTTTCATATAGAATCGCTCGTGTTCTTTAATTTTCCCACTTTATCTTCAGTTTGTTAGAATAGTTAAGTCAAAGAACTAGGTTTTTTGACACGTAAAAATTGGGTAAGACACAATTCAGTTCTCCCCCTCCTCTTGTGCCTATGTACAAGCTAAAATAGCTGAAGTCTCTTAAGGAAGTACAAAGATTAATTACTATCATACTTACACCAATGGGGTTTAGAAAATCCCTTACCTTCTCATCTATGTTCTTTATCTTCTGATTAGATGACCTAGATTCTTTCAAACCCTACATGATGGACTTGCTTTCTTTGAAAATATTTTATTTTTAATTTAAGAGTCCTTCAAGAAGCTCAGTTCCTTCAAATAGTACGATTCACTTAACTTCATATATACTTCTAAGCGCTCATGACTATCATCAGACATTCAATTCGCTTTCCTTTTAGAATGAGCTATTATGTATAAACTATGCAAAGGTTCTTTGTATATTTTTGGAAAAGAAAAAAAATATATATATATATTTCTCCACACCCTTACGAAGTAGTGATGAGTTAAATTACTTTCGGTGATGCAATCGTCAGGGGTGGATTTACCTTAGGCTAAGCGGTGTCTTGTGACATCGCTTCGCCGAAAAATTTCCCTAAATACACATATAAATGATATGCAACAACAACAACAATCCAGTGTAATCCTGCTAGTGGGGATATACATAAAATAACAAATCCTTATAAATAATATAGAATGACATCACTTGATAAATCTGTGTTGCTTTGGTCCGCTGGTTAAGGCGCTGCAATTCTTGAGTTTGGTTCTCGGGTACAATCCCAAACCAACACAGTTTTGTTCTTTTAAGTTTTGCAGTCCCTTAGCATCTATAAAAATGAATGATATGATCTAAATTGTTTCTTTTTTTGCGACATCGTTTTAAATTTATTTGTTTACTCTTTTACATGTAATACTGCTTATAAAAAATCATTCGTAGGTTATTGGCAATCGTTACTTACGTATCAAGGATTGTAGGCTAGCAGTTGGACTCTAGGGTCCAATATAAAGGGACTTCCTCACGAACCAACATATATACGTGCGTGCATAAACCAGGATAGTTAATTGTACTTGACTTCCGACTCGACCCGTTTTAGTTGGCTTCCGACTCGACCCGTCGCTCTTAGCCCTTAACATCTTTTGTTGCTTGAAATCGTGTCCTCAGGCCTTCCAAATTTGGAAGCTAATTAGTGATTATCAATAAGATCGATATCTTCACAATTTTCAATGTATAAATTATCTGTAACAATTTAACTTCAAGTGTGCCGTGTTTCATGATTTTAAATTATTCGTCCAAACCGCCGTTAGTACAAAACAAAAACACATAGATAGCACCAAACAATTGAGGATGGAATAATTAAAATATCTATACCGAGAGCCAATTGGTTTTGTAGGTATACGGCCAGAACTTACTTGACTAGTAATGGATAAATTATTCCTAGAAATTTTGGACCATTGATCCAATGCATAGGGTTCCCACTTCTGGTCTTTTGTTAGAGGGTGGGGAGAATAGATATAAAGTAGAGGGTCCTAGAGAATTAAATGCAACTACTCACTTTCTCTGTACTATTCATATATTGGGGGAGCAACTACTTCATAAACAAGGCACGTGGAATATTTTCAGAGGAGTTTTGGGCTTTTTGGTAGGGCCAATAAGATGGCATAAAATCACAGGTTCACGTGCCTAGCCCGTGATTCATTTAAAGGCAGAGTGTCCTTTCGTGGGGACATTAAAATGTAAATGGACCTTAACTCCATTTGGGGACAATGGTAAAAGATTTGCAAGGATTTTGTAAGAGAAAACTGAGTGCCCAACTTTTCATTTCATGGTAAAGTTTGTGTGATTGGGATACCTCTTCAAAAAGTCATCGATTTCAAGTCAAACTGGTATGTTTCGTGATAGCTGTGGCTTACCGAAAACTACACATTACTAATCTAACATTGAACTGCTAGTAGTATAATGTTTATTTCTATATATCAAATGTTGAACTGCTAATAGTGAAAAAATTTATATATGGGCATTTATATATTATTTCAAACGAGCTACAATATGTTAGTAATATGTATTGCTGTAAAATAAAATAATAAATTTTCTGAAAATACAGAAACAGTGAGAAACTTTACTAGCGCGGGATTAGCGCAGCCGCGCTAGTGTAATTTACCAGGGACAGTGAGAAACCTGACAAGCACGACCACTAGCGCGTGATGAGCGCGGGCGCACTAGTCCAGGCGTCCTCAGCTTCTCTTCTGGAAAAAAGGAAAAATAATACAAGAATAAATCGAGCACACTGAATACACAGTATGTTCTTAAGAAAATTATTCCCCTCAATTACCCGAGGTTTTGGAATATATCCTCCCAGGATAGAACGATTTAACTCACCAGCGTATCGGTACCAAAAACTCCGCTGATCGGCGAACCACTTGATAGTCGTAAAACACACTAAAATATTTTTGTGCAGAAGAAGAAGATAAGAAAATTTTAGTAAGTAAAGATTCTGGGACGGAAGGCATATTTATAGCCAATTTCGTACTGTTTCTGAAAAGATTTTGCAACCTTTCAAAACAGTCATAGTTGTTGGAACAGGTGTGAAGATTGCGGAAAAACTAAAAACAGATTTAAAATAAATCGGGAAAGAAAAACGAATCGGACCTTTGTCTAAAAAGATTAGTCAATCAATCGTTGACTAAATCCGAATCCGAATCAGATCCGAGTCGAGCGAGCGACGACGACGACGGCGCGAGGCTTGCCTTCTTCTCAACTCTTTAAGAGCTAGAAGAAGAGCTTCTCTATATATACACATAGATTTTCTTTCCTTCTTCCAATGAGGGACAAACTGCACTAATTCAAAATTTTACTTCCCTCCATTTCTTTTCCCACCATTTTTCATTCACTCTCTTTAAGCTGCACGAAACTTAAAATTAAGCTACATTAAGCTTAAAGACCAACAATCCCCCACATGAATGGGGAATGGCTATAAAATAAAGGAATGCACGGACGTGTGTGTATTTTACATACAAGAATTAATTGCATCTGGATAAGTAGGTTTCCCTCGTGAACTTATATCAGATATACTCGGTCAATCGGTAGATTTGATATCTTTGAACCGTCGGGCTTTATTGTATACCTATACAACATAAGTCACACAATCAATCCTTAACCATCTATGGTTCTCACGGTTGTATTCGTTTCAGCCATGAACACCTCCTGGTTTCATGAGTGCTTAGATAATGGGCCTTTACTTTCATTCCCCTTGAAGCGACTTATACTTCACACTCACATAGGTGATTTCTAAACGTGTAATCCTAAAGACACACTATCTGGTCATATCCTTCAAGACTTAGAAAATCATTAAAAAGCCTTAAGGTTTATTGACTCATCAAAAAAGTCTTAATATTTTACCTTGATTTCTGAACATTGTCTTCATCACGAGAATGGCTTGAGTTATTTGACAATGTTGAACCGTCATTCATGACTTTGTTTGATCTCTTTGAGCTTAGCTCTTGGGATTTCCGGTCTGCTAGGTAGAGTTACCGCCATGATGACTTGTCCTAGGCTTTAACCCCATTCCCTTTGATGATCTTTCAACTATCTCTCTAGATAGACCTTTTGTAAGTGGATCCGACACGTTATATCTTGACTTTTACGTAGTCAATTGTGATAACACCACTAGAGAGTAGTTGTCTAACGGTATTATGTCTCCGTCGTATATGACGAGATTTTCCGTTATACAAAACGCTCATTGCCCTCCCTATTGCCGCTTGACTATCACAATGTATACAAATAGGTGCCAAAGGTTTGGGCCAAAATGGAATATCTTCCAAGAAATTCCGGAGCCATTCAGCTTCTTCACCGGCCTTATCTAAAGCTATGAATTTAGATTCCATTGTAGAACGTGCGATGCATGTTTGTTTGGATGATTTCCAAGACACTGATCCACCCCCAATTGTGAAAACATATCCACTCATGGATTTAACTTCATATGATCCGGTGATCCAATTTGCATCACTATTTCCCTCGATCACGGAGGGATATTTGTTATAATGCAAAGCATAATTTTTGGTATGTTTCGGATATCCCAAAACTCGTTTCACTGCCATCCAATGTATTTGATTGGGATTACTTGTAAATCGACTCAGTTTGCTAATAGCACATGCTATATATGGTCGTGTACAATTCATTATATACATCAAACTTCCCAATACTCTTGCATAGTCCAGTTGTGAGTCACTTTCACCTTCATTCTTTTGAAGTGCATAACTCACGTCAATTGGAGTCTTGGCAATTTTGAAATCCAAATACTTGAACTTGTCAAGTACCTTTTCAATGTAGTGAGACTGTGATAATGCTAGACCTTGTGGAGTCTTGTGAATTCTAATTCCTAAGATCATATCAGCAACTCCTAAGTATTTCATATCAAATTTGCTAGCCAATATGCGTTTTGTAGCATTTATATCTTACATGCTTTTTCTCATTATCAACACGTCATCAACATATAAACAAACAATGACTTCATGACCCGGAGTGTTTTTAATATAAACACATTTGTCGCACTCGTTAATTTTAAACCCTATTGCCAACATTATTTGATCAAATTTGGCATGCCATTGTTTGGGTGATTGTTTAAGTCCATAAAGCGACTTAACAAGTTTGCATACTTTCTTTTATTTACCAGGAACCACAAAACCCTTAGGTAGTTCCATGTAAATCTCTTCCTCCAATTCTCCATTTAAGAAAGTTGTTTTAACATCCATTTGATGGATTTCAAGACCATACACGGCCGCCAATGCCACTAGCATCCTAATAGATGCTATCCTCATTATTGGCGAGTAAGTGCCAAAGTAATCAAGGCCTTCCTTTTGTCTATAACCTTTGACAACAAGTCTTGCCTTATATTTGTCAATAGTGCCATCAACTTTCATTTTCCATTTAAAGATCCATTTCGAACCTAAAGGCTTATTTCTAGGAGGAAGATCAACCAATTCCCATGTATGGTTATCCAAAATTGATAGAATCTCATTATAGACTTCCTCTTTCCAAAACGCCGAATCAGAAGACGACATAGCTGCTTTAAAAGTTTGAGGTTCATTTTCAAGCAAGAATGTCACAAAATCTGGTCCAAAGGAAGTAGATGTTTTTTGACGTTTGCTACGCCTTGGATCTTCTACACTTGAGTATTTTCCTGTGGTTCTTCCCGAGGTCATTTAGGTCTTTCACTTAACGACTCGCATTCAGTTTTATACGGATAAATGCTTTCAAAGAATTCAACATTATCTGATTCCATTACCGTATTAACATGAATCTCGGGATTATCGGATTTATGGATAAAAAACTGACATGCTTTACTGTTTGTAGCATATCCAACGAAAACTCAATCTACTATTTTTGGTCTGATATTAACCCTTTTAGGTAAAGGAACTTGTACCTTTGCTAGACACCCCCACACTTTGAAATATTTCAAGTAAGGTTTTTTTCCTTTCCATTTTTCATATGGAATAGATTGCGTTTTGTTGTGGGGTACTATGTTGAGTATTCGATTAGCTGTAAGGATAGCTTCCCCCCACAAACTATGCGGTAATGCGGAACTTATTAGTAAAGAATTCATCATTTCCTTTAATGTCTGATTTTTTCGTTCCGCAATTCCGTTGGATTGAGGTGTGTAAGGTGAAGTAGTTTGATGGATAATTCCATATTCCGAACGTATTTCTGCGAACGGAGATTCATATTCTCCACCTCTATCACTTCTAATCATTTTGATCTTTTTATTCATTGATTCTCTTCTTCATTCTTGTATTGCGTAAATGCTTCAATTTCTTTATCCTTATTATTAAGCAAATAAACATAACAATATCGAGTGCAATCGTCAATAAAAGTAATAAAATACTTTTTCCCACCTCGAGATGGTGTCGACTTCATATCGCAAATGTCATTAAGCCTAAAGGATTTGAATTCCTTTCAACAGACTTATAAGGATGTTTTACAAACTTCGATTCAACACATATTTGAAATTTCGATTTATTACGCTCGAATTTAGGCAATACTTCTAAATTAATTAACTTACGCAAGGTTTTATAATTGACATGTCCTAAACGAATATGCCATAAATCATTTGACATCAACAAATAAGAAGAAGCTGAAATTTTATTCATACTATCAACAACCATTACATTGAGTTTGAAAAGGCCCTCCGTGAGGTAGCCTTTTCCAACATACATTTCATTCTTTCTCACAACAACTTTATCAGAGACAAATACACATTTGAATCCATTCTTCATAAGTAAAGAAGTAGAAACTAAATCTTCCTAATAGTAGGAACATGAAGAACGTTGTTGAGCGTTAACACCTTGCCGGAAGTCATCTTTAAGAATATCTTCTCATAACCTTCAATCTTGGCTGTTGAATTATTTCTCACGGATATCTATTCTTCGGGACCAACAGTAGAGTAAGTCGCAAATGCTTCTTTGACAGCAGAAACATGTCGAGTGGCTCCGGAGTCAATCCACCACTCCTTCGGATTTCCAACTAAGTTGTATTCCGAAAGCATTGCACAAAGATCATCAATGTCATCATTCGTCTCCACTATGTTGGACTGTCCCTTCTTCTTATCCTTTTTCGGGGGACGACAATCAGGGGCTTTGTGACCAACTCTTCCACAGTTGTGGCAGTTGCCCTTGAATTTCTTTTTATTCTGCTCCTTAGTCTATCCAGAAGATCTCTTCCTCTTCTTACTTTTTGGAGCAGTCTCCTCAACGANGTGGTCTTCCTCAATATTGAGACGAATCACAAGATCTTCCAACTTCATTTCTTTGCACTTGTGCTCAAGATAGTTCTTGAAATCTCTCCATGAAAGAGCCAACTTTTCAATCATTGCAGCCACTTGAAATGCTTCATTCACGACCATACCTTCAGTAATAAGGTCATGAAAAATAAGTTGAAACTCCTGAACTTGGGTTCCCACAGTTTTGTTGTCTATCATTTTATAGTCTAGAAACTTGGCAACCACAAATTTCTTCAAGCATGCATCTTCCGTCTTGTACTTCTTCTCAAGTGCGTCCCATAATTCTTTCGAAGTATTCATCGCACTGTACACATTGTACAAGTCATCCTCTAAAGCACTTAGGATATAGCCTTTGCAAAGAAAATCTGCCTGCTTCCACGCTTCAACAATCATGAACTTTTCGTTGTCTGACATGTCCGTAGTAGGCACTGGACGTTCTTCACTAGTGAATTTCTGCATACCAAGTGTGGTAAGCCAAAAGAACACCCTTTGCTGCCATCCTTTGAAGTGGGCTCCAGAAAATTTCCCCGGTTTTTCTGCCAGTGGAACAGCAGTCCGGCTTGACAAGGCTATCGTCGTTGCCGCAACAGTCGCAGAAGAATTTCCGTTATCGATTGCCATTTCTCACTGTCAACAACAGAAGAGTTCAATCAATGGCAAAACCAGAAAAGTAACAATATTGTAATCAACATTAAATAGTATGTATAATTAAAAAAATAAAGCTTTTATATACTGTTTCACAGAAAACGATAAAGTTTTTATGTTCTTCAAATCGTTTCTGAATTTCAAAACTCTGATGAAGTTTTTATATCTTCAAATCAGAATAATAAAATTCAGAAGGAGTAGAAAACACACAGGTTTTAATCTCCACAAACAGAATACAGAAAATAAAAAATAGTAATTTCCTTAAGATTGTTAGTAATTTGTATTACTGTAAAATAAAACAATAAATTTTTTGAAAATACAGAAACAGTGAGAAACCTTACTAGCGCAGCCACGCTAGTGGAATTTACCAGGGACAGTGAGAAACCTGACTAGCGCGACCACTAGCGCGTGCTGAGCGCGGGCGCGCTAGTCCAGGCTTCCTCAGCTTCTCTTCTGGAAAAAGGAAAAATAATACAAGAATAAATTGAGCCCACTGAATACACAGTGTGTCCTTAAGGAAATTATTCCCCTCAAGTACCCGAGGTTTTGGAATATATCCTCCCAGGATAGAACGACTTAACTCACCAGCGTATCAGTACCAAAAACTCCGGTGATCGGCGAACCACTTGATGGTTGTAAAACACACTGGAATATTTTTGTACAGAAGAAGAAGAAGAACATCAGAAAATTTTAGTAAGTAAAGATTCTGGGATTCAAGGCACATTTATAGCCAATTTCGTATTGTTTCTGAAAAGGTTTTGCAACCTTTCAAATTTTCTGAAAAGGTTTTGCAACCTTTCAGAACAACCATAGCTGTTGGAACAGGTGTGAAGATTGTGGAAAATTAAAATGGATTTAAAATAATCCGGGAAAGAAAAACGGACCGGACCTTTGTCTAAAAAGATTAATCAATCAATCGTTGACTGAATCCGAAGCCGAAGCCGAGCAGAGCGAGCGACGACGACAATGACGCGAGACTTGCCTTCTTCTCAACTATTTAAGAGCTAGAAGAAGATTTTCTCTATATATACACATAGATATTCTTTTCTTCTTCCAATGAGGGACAAATTGCACTAATTCAAAATTTCACTTCCCTCCATTTCTTTTCTCACCATTTTCCATTCACTCTCTTTAAGCTACACCAAACTTAAAATTAAGCTACACTAAGTTTAAAGACAACACAATATAAAATAAAACGATATATGTATCGACATTATGTGAATATCTGAACGAAATGTCCTTAAAGTAGGATATAATTCAACCATGCAACCATGTGTTATTCATAATATAACAATTCTTACATAGTTACATTATTCTTCACTATATAAAAAATGTTACGTTATTATTTATCGCAATATAATTCGTGGATTAATCTTACTTAGATATTTCATAACTAGACAATCTATTGAAGTATAGATATAGTTTTAACGTACGCCGTTCAAAGTAGAAAATTTTCAGACTAGTTAAAAAATTAAGTTTATTTTTCGTGAAAGCATAAAATTCCATATATCATAAATTTATCACCTTGGGTAGTACTGTTGGTTTTTGCTAAAGACCCTCGAAGGCTGGAGGTAGAACATTGTGTACGGTCAAAACTGGGCTCACCCAATTTTGTTTGATTAATCGATATCAGGATAGTAGGCCGAGGATCGATCCCGTATTATATCAGACTGACACTTGAAGGTGCGGTACCAAGCTCGAGATTCTAAGTACCGATCGAGATCGAGACCAGCCAGGATCTAGATCAAACGGGATAGATATCGAGTGAGACGTAAGGATGCCTACTAATGGAAAGCCGAGATATTCGTGATCGGGCAAGGATCGTGACGGAAATATCGGCACGAATAAAATCAAGAACAATTATTTAGCCAATCATAAGATTTTCTTCTGTATATAAAACTGTACCATAAGTAGAATTTCTCTGCTATATAAAGGGGGTTCTGATCATTTGCAATCATATAATTTCTGCATAACAAAACAATACAATACATTTCTCTTGAGCCCTCTTGTTCTTCAGTTTAGTTCATATCTCTCAATTATACATTTAGTCGGTTTGAGGGAGATCTAGCTCGAGGGCCAAGTTGCACTTTATATTGGTTTGCTTTATCTTACAGTCAATTTCTAACATTAATTCTCATATTTCTCAATTTGTGCCAAGTGAAATTATGTATCCTTAAAACCACTTATAAATTTAATGGTTAACTGGTTTTAGGGGTAAGCAATTTGGCACCCACCGTGGGGCTAAGGATAATAGTGATTGCCTGGTACTAATTCTTATAAGACACACCGCTTTACGCTTGCTCTTGTAAGTGTTTTTTATTTCAGGATCAGCATGTCGAACTCTCAAGCAGTACCCACACACGCAGATAATGGCCCTTGTTTTCACGGAGAAAATGACAATATGGACGCCCTAGGGAAAGAAGTATCTCAGGCCGTCCTCGAGGGAGTACTAATTGCACACCCCATTGACGTCAGTTCCCATGTTGCCCTGAATGTAAATCTGGGCATAAACCTCAAAAATAGCATTCGAAGAGACGTTCAATCAGCCGGTCAGAATATACAGGGCAGCGAAGACGGCGGAGTCAGCCTTCGATTAATATTTGAAATGTTGCAGGCTCAACAAGCTGCAATAGCGCAACTCCAAAATCAGAACCACGCACCGAGTAGGGCCGAACCCAAGACCTCACTGGAGGTTGTTCATAGGGCTGAACTAATATTGGAGAGGTCAAACGTGAATGAATCGGGGCATGAACCTGCTATTATGAGAATGCTCGAGGAGCACGCGACGCGAATTGAATCAGGGGAGAAGAAGATTGAAGAAAATGGCAAAAAAGTAGAAACGTATAACTCCCGAGTTGATCAAATTCCGGGGACACCACCGATTTTGAAGGGTTTGGATTCAAAGAACTTCGTGCAAAAGCCTTTTCCCTCGAGCGCGGCTCCTAAGCGCATCCCAAAGAAATTCCGCATGCCAGAAATTCCCATGTATAATGGCACTACCGACCTCAATGAGCATATCACTTATTACACATGCGCAATAAAGGGGAACAATTTAGAAGATGATGAGATTGAGTCTATTCGGCTGAAGAAGTTCGGAGAAACTTTATCGAAGGGGCGACGATATGGTACCATAATTTTCCGCCCAAATCCATTGATTCCTTTGCCATGCTCGCAGATTCCTTTGTCAAAACACACGCCAGAGCAATAAAGGTCGAGACTAGGAAGTCAGACCTCTTCAAAGTGAAGTAGAAAGACAATGAGATGCTCAGAGAGTTCGTATCTCGGTTCCAGATGAAATGTATGGACCTACCCCAATCGCAGATGATCGGGTCGTCCAGGATTTTACTCAAGGACTAAACATACAATGTTTGGTGGCCTTATGACAGTTAAAGTAGAATTTGATCGAATACCCATATGTAACCTGGGCCGATGTGCACAATCAGTACCAGTCAAAAATCAGGGTCGAGGATGATCAGTTGGGAACTCTTTCCGGGTCCGTTTATCGAAACAGGCCCGTCGGTGGAATTCAAAGGGATATCGACAGAGAACCACAATCGAACAGAGATCAGTATCAACCATACGATGGAGACCGGAGAAACAGCGGTCCTGGATGTAACCCCATTTGAAGTGCTCAAAGAAATGATCGAGGATAGAGCTCTCGAGGTATCATGATTAAGAGTGGTTTCGATAGGAATATCAAGCCCACAGAAGTACCATGACTATTGGAATACAACTCCAATGTTGATGCATCATCTATTGTATCAGCCATCATGCAGATTAAAGACACCAGGTGGCCTAGATCCATACAAATCGATCCGGCCCAGAGAAATCCTAATCAAATGTGCAAATATCATGGTATCATGGGCATAGAATAGAAGACTGCAGACAGCTGAGGGAGGAGGTTAGCTTGTTTGTTTAACGAGGGTCATCTTCGAGAATCTTGAGCAATCTAGCTAAGAACCACTTCAGAGACAGGGATGCAAACAGGAAGAATGAACAAGAAGAACCACAACATGTGATTCACATAATTGTTGGTGGGGTCGACATTCCACAGGGACCCGTATTCAAGCACACCAAGGTGTCAATCACGAGGTAAAAGTGAACTCGGGATTATGTATTGGAAGGGACCTTATCTTTCAATGACGAGGATGCAGAGGAGATATCGCAACCCCATAACGACGCACTGGTAATATTTGTTCTTATGAATAAAATTCAAGTTAAATGTGTTTTGATTGATCCAGGTAGCTCGGCCAACATCATTTGGCCGAGGGTCGTAGAGAAGCTCGGCCTGCAGGATCAAATTATGCTTGTATCCCGGGTTCTTAACGTCTTCAACATGGCAAGTGAAACCACCAAAGGTGAAATTATCTTTCTAGTGAACGTGGTCGGGAACATCCAAGAAACAAAGTTCCATGTGATCGAGGGTGACATGAGGTACAACGCCCTGCTCGATAGGCCTTGGATCCGTAATATGAGAGCAGTACCCTCGAACCTTCACCAAGTTCTGAAGTTCCCGACACCGGAGGGAGTCAAAAGGTGTACGGAGAACAACCTGCCACCAAGGAGATGTTTGCAGTCGACAAAGAGATACCGGTCTCGGCATTCTCATCAGCAACGGGATCGGATTTGAAGGAAAAAAAAGAGGCCAAATAGCAACCATAGATACCAGCCTTGACCCAATTGGAGGAGCATGGGACAGATGAGGATGATGAATATTGGATCCCCCAATCTTTCATAATTCTCGATTACCCCGATGCCATAAAATCAACGGTCGAAGAGCTAGAACAAGTCATATTGATCGAGTATCTTCCCGAATGAAAGGTATACCTGGGCACGGAGTTAACTCCCGAGCTCAAGAAAAAAATTATTCAATTTCCTTTAGATAACATGGATTTCTTTGATTGGTCCCATATCGATATGACAAGGATGCCATCGGACATCAGTACCCATTGATTAAGCCTGGACCCGAAGTTTCGTCTAGTAAAGCAAAAAAAAAGGCCCCAGTCCGAGGTTAAGCATGCATTTATCAAGGACGATGTAACCAAACTTCTGTAAATAGGGTCCATTCAGGAAGTAATATATCCGGAATGGTTAGAAAACGTAGTGGTAGTCCCTATAAAGGGAATTAAACTTAGAATATGCGTAGATTATAAAGACTTCAACAAAGCATGCCCTAAGGATTCTTTTCATTTGCTGAATATCGTTCGTATGATCGATGCCATGGTCGTTCATGAGATTCTCAATTTTCTCGATGCCTACTCCGGGTACAACCAAATATAGATGAACCCGGAGGATGGGAAAAAGACTTCGTTTATCACTAAATATTTCACCTACTGTTATAATGTAATGTCGTTCGGACTAAAAAATGCTGGTGCAACTTATCAATGCCTAGTAAACCAAATGTTCAAAGAAAAAATAGAAAAATCAATGGAAGTTTATATTGATGACATTTTAGTTAAGTCCCTGCGAGCAGAGGACCATTTGAAACATTGCAAGAGACTTTAGATATACTGAGAAAGTACAATATGAAGCTCAACCCAGAAAGTGTGTGTTTGGGGTCGGCTCGGGCAAGTTCCTTGGCTTCATGGTATCTAATCGGGGGATCGAGATCAACCTCGATAAAATCAAAGCTATCGAGGATATTACGGTTGTAGATAAAGTCAAGGCTGTGCAAAGCCTAACGGGGCGCATATCCGCCCTAGGGCGATTCATTTCGAGGTCCTCGGATATGAGTCACCGATTCTTCTTGTTGCTTAAGAAGAAAAATAGCTTTGCATGGACTCCGGAATGCCAACAGGCCTTGGAGGAACTAAAATGATATTTATCAAGCCCCCCACTACTTCACACCCCGAAAGTGGACGAGCAACTCTACTTATACTTGGTACTCTCGGAAATAGCGGTAAGTGGAGTCCTAGTCCGAGAAGAACAAGGTACGCAATTCACTGTTTATTATGTTAGTTGGACCTTAGGTGAGGCCGAAACCAGATACCCACACTAAGAAAAATTAGCACTTGCTTTAATAAGCGCCTCTAGGAAATTAAAACTGTATTTCCATTGTCATCCAATATGTGTTGTAACTACCTATCCTCTTCATAATATTTTGCACAAACACGAGATTTCGGGTCGATTGGAAAAATGGGCCGTTGAGATCAGTGGGTATGATATTGAGTATCGACCCCGAACAGCCATTCATTCTCAAATCTTGGCAGACTTCGTGGCCGACTTCACGTCAGCCCTCGTACCCCAGGTTGAAAGGGAACTGTTAGAAAAATTGGGTACATCACCGGGGGTGTGGACCCTGTTCAGGAACAGTGCTTCGAACGCAAAGGGGTCCGAGTAGGGTATCGTTCTGAAACCACCCATGGGTAATATTATTAGACAATCTATCAGGACTTCGAAATTAACTAACAACAAGGTTGAGTATGAGGCCATGATTGCAAGTATCGAATTGGCTAAAAACTTGGGAGCAAAGGTCATCGAGGCCAAATGTGATTCCCTCCTCATGTTAAACCAAGTCAACAGGACTTTCAAAGTCCGAGAAGACCGAATGCAGAGGTATTTGGATAAGCTACAGGTAACTCTACATCGACTTAAAGAGTGGACCTTACAACATGTGCCTCGTGAACAGGACAGCGAGGTCGATGCACTTGCAAACTTAGGGTCCCAGTCGAGTACAACGAACTTAACTCGAGGATTGTCGTACAACTCACGAGATCAGTGATCGAAAAAGGTCACGCCGAAATAAACTCTACAAGTCTGACTTGAGATTGGAGAAATAAGTACATAGAATACCTAAAGGATGGGAAGCTTCCATCAGGTCCAAAGGAGTCGAGAGCTCTACGTACAAAGCCAGTACGGTTCACTTTATCCGAGGACGGAACGCTATTTAGAAGGTTGTTCGATGGACCATTGGCAATATGTTTGGGACCGGGAGATACCGCTACGTCCTACGGGAAGTTCACAAAGGAACTTGTGGAAATCATTCTGGTGACGAATCATTGGTCCATAAAGTTATTAGAGCAGGGTATTACTAGATTGATATGGATAAGGATGCAAAGGAGTTGGTTCGAAAGTGCGACATATGTCAAAGGTATGCGCCAATGATTCACCAGCCCGGAGAGCAGCTCCACTCGGTCTTATCCCCATGGCCGTTCATGAAATCGGGAATGGACATTGTTGGCCCTCTCCCATCGGCCCCACGTAAAGCTCAGTTTATTTTATTTATGGCAATATTTTTCTAAGTGGGTTGAAGCATGGCCTTTCAAGAAAGTCCGAGAAAAGGAAGTCATATACTTCATTTGGGACCACATTATATGTCGATTAGGGATGTGTACTGAGATCGTATGTGATAATGGAAAGCAATTCATCGGTAGCAAAGTGACTAAATTTCTCGAGGATCACAAGATCAAAACAATTTTATCGACACCTTATCATCCCAGCGGGAACAGACAAGCCGAATCGACCAACAAAACCATTATTCGAAATCTTAAGAAGAGATTGACCGATGCCAAAGGAAAGTGGAGAGAGATACTGCCCGAGGTTCTTTGGGCATAGCGCACAACGTCAAAATATAGTACAGGAGCGATGTCGTTCTCGTTAGTCTATGGCGTCGAAGCTCTTATCCTGGTTGAAGTCATAGAGCCTAGCCTTAGGTTCTGATATGCAAAAGAGGAATCGAATCATGAGGACATGAATATGAGCCTAGAATTGTTGGACAAAAAGACGTGAAGCCTCCCTCGTTCGACTGATCGCACAAAAATAGCGGATCGAAAGGTACTACAATGGAAGAGCCAATCTTTGCCATTTTAACATCGAGGACTTGGTGCTAAGAAAAGTCTCCCTCAACACCTAAAATTCGAATAAAGGAACGCTGGGTCTGAACTGGGAAGGACCATATCAGGTTCTCGAAATCATCGAAAAGGTATCCTACAAGCTCGGCACGATGAATGGCGAGCAATTACCGAGCAATTGGAATGTATCGCACCTAAAATGATATTACTGCTAATGTACGACCCTTCCATTTCAGTTATATTATAAACTAACTCTTGCAACTGTTAGATCAGGAACATCAATGGATTCTTCAACACGAAGTTTTTATGTCTGAAAGCACGTGTTGCATTTTTTTTCTCTTAGATCGATTTTGTCCCAAATTGGTTTTTTGGCGAGGTTTTTAACGAGGCAACCATTGATAGTGATACCTTAGAACAATTCAATAGTATCTGAGGCTTCTATGTAATCAACCTCGAATACTGGGGGTATCTCCCTCGAACATCAACTTTGCTGCGAGGAAATTACTTCATAGCAGCAGGGTCTCGATAGATAAATTTTGTAAGGGCCAAACAGTCCAATGAACCGTGCTCATATAGGTTGCTCGAGAACTTACACCAACATGTATGCATGTATAATTACTTATTAAGTGGAGTATTTTTCCTTGCAGATATCTCATGTCTTAGAAAGAGTTTCTAATTTACGATTTCATGCTCTCAATCTTATTGTGTAAACAGGCGTAAGGGCCGATCATAACTGGAGTTTGGATAACTACCTCCACGCTCGGAGAGTGACGTTCGAAAAACAGACGAGATCGAATTATTAAAACTTTGAGATGATAATACCTTAAAGGCAACCCTCGATTTTTATAGGCCACGGCCACGGCCACCCCACTCGGGGACTGACACTTCGGACAAGCTCGAAGTGAAATGGGAAAATAAGCCCAAGAGGGAAATCCTGAATTAAAGAAGCTACAGCAAAATTAATACAATTTGGAGACGACCGAATTCCGTAATAAAACAGGCCTTCAAATTAATTTTAAACCAGTTAAAAAGGTTACTCTAGGCAAAATCATAAAAGGCCTTGATAATATCAAGCCTTGAAACTCTAATGAGTAAAAAATTGTTCGAACTCTCGAACAATTCCTTATTTTATGCTAAGGCATTACAAATTTTACAAATACAAATGATGAAAAACTTTTCCAAGCTAAAAAGGGGGAGAAAGCCATAAACATTTCTTTTTACAAAGGCCATATCGGCCTAATACAAAAGTTTAAGGGCTACTTTTTGCTTTATGTTCAAGAGACTATCCTCGCTCAAATAAAAACCTAAGGGTTACCTCACCTCGAGTTCGAGCAAGCACTCACTCGATCGTAAAATCTATGCTAGTTCGATTTCGATTGAATTGCCTAACCTCGGACCTTAGGATATAATTTCATAAGGCAGAAATGAAGCAAAATTTCATAAGGCAGAAATGAAGCGGAATTTCACAAGACAGAAAGGAAGAAAGTTTTTTTATATATGTCAAAAAATTATTTACAAGGCCAACATGGCCCGATCGTAATTCTATACGAAGATCCAAAAAAGAAGCATAAAGGAAAAATACAGATCCTAAGGGCCTAGTCTTGTCCAGGAGAAACATCTTCACCCTCGAGGTCTTCTCCACTCTCGGACCTGCTCATGCTCCTGAAATCGTCGTCATCAGGATAGGCCAACACTTTGGCTTAAGCTTCAATATTTTTTGCATTCTCGATCTCGCCAGTAAGATCGAAGCCACGAGCGTGGATCTCGTCGAGAGTCTCCCTTCGAGACTGGCATTTGGCATGCTCGACAACCTAATGTGCTCGAACCTGAGAAACTTCAGCAACCTTCTTTGCTCGAGCTTAAGCGGCTTCGGCGTCGGATCGGTAGACGGACACAATTGACTAAGGGTTAGCGTTGGTCATTTCAGCCTCAGATTTGGCCACTGCAAGTTCTGTGACCAGCTTCTCTCGATCGGAAGTTGCTGAACCCAACCGAGACTGGAACTCCTCAATTTTCTTGGCTTGCACCAAGTTCTTCTCTTTCATTCTTTGGAGTTGGCTTTGTGCCGAGGACAGTTGAGCTCGGGCAGCCTCCTTTTATGAGGCAAGTCGATCCATGTTTTCTTCCATGCTATGGTCTCTGCCTTCACCGCATCCATTTCCTCACGAAGTTGCTAAATTATATCGAGCTTTTGCTGGACCTGTGGGATCTAACTGTTAGACGTCATGCCCAAATTGGTGTCATTAAATTCTAAGATTCTTCTTACCTTCTCGACCAGATCGATTTGTTCTTTTTGATCTGCAACTAGCTCAGCTCGAAGACCATTTGCTTCCTCTTCTCTTTTCTCACTGAGAAGCTTGAGGGGGTCTTCTCCTCAATAAGCCCTCGGATTTTGGCCTCATATCGGCTCAGCTCCCCTCGAGATCGAAATAAAGCTTCGTGATGAAGCACTGAGGACAACAAAAATAGAAAAGAAAGAATTTAGAGAGAAGAGAAAAACTCAAGTATAAAAATGGACATTGACAAAGGGAGTAGGGGCTTACCTGGTTCAGATCATGTTTGGCCTCGTTTAAAATATAAGGCGCTCCCACCTCGTCCATTAGAGCTTGGTCTTCCTCTGTAACCAAACTTCGAAGGTACCTAGCCACCCCTACAGGGGATGCAAGAACTCGTGCATCCTCCGGGACCCTGATGATGATCGTTCGTTTGCACCCGAATCGGCGCTAGGGGTCGGAAACTGGCTTATCGGTCTGAAACTTGAGGAAGCTTCGCCCGAGTTCTTCCTCAGTACCTCCAAGTCACTCATACTAGAGACATCGTCAACCCCAGAAAAATAGCCATAGATAGGGTCCTCTTCCCCATTAACCCCTTCTACGGGAGAAGTCTTTACGGCCCGAGCCTCCTGAATCATTTCCTCGGAGAATGAAGGAAACGATGGGGAGTCTCTGATTTTTATTTTCCCAAGTAGATCTTTTGGGAATTTTCTTTGTCTCGAGGAGTCCCGAGCCCGACCTCTACTGCAACATGAAACGCCTCCTCAGCGGCCTTCTCACCTCGAGGTGAGGCACCTTCGGCTCTAGCCGAGGACTTCGGCTGAATCTTCTCCTGGGACCCCACCAGCTCGGGGTAGAATGTTTTCAGCTTCTACCGGCAAAGTAACCCTTTGACTCTCGATATTGGCTCGTGTTCGGTCCACTAGCCCAGAACCATCTTCTTCTTCTTCTTCTTCTTCTTCTTCTTCTTCTTCTTCTTCTTCTTCTTCTTCTTCTTCTTCTTCCTCCCTTATAAGTTGGACTGACTCCTCTGTTAGGGGGATAACATTCTTCTTGGGTTTGTGGGCCACTCTATTTTTGGGCTCTTGCCCCTCGGATGTTGAGGCCCTCTTCCTCTTACTCTCATTCGCAGGCTTCGAGATAGGAGGTAAGGCTTCTTCATCACTAGACTGGGGCCTCATCGTCGCATCTTTCCTGAGACCTACAAAAAGAGAAACTGAGTAAGCTCGGGGAAATATTTAAAACAATGACCAAATTGTTAAAGTCAGGAACGAGGCTTACCATGATTTTTAGCGTCCTACCGCCCTTTTCATAAATTGCATTGTGCGCGCTCGACATGCGGTGATATCGAGACCAGGATCCTAACCCAACTCTCGAGATGAGGAATCGCACCCGGCATCAGCTACACCAGGAAAAACACCGGTAAGGGAAGATGAAAAAGTAAAAATAACGAACAAAAATAAAAAATGGAATCATACTTACATCTCATATTCCATTTCTCGGGAAATGGCATGCTCTTTGGTCCTCACTCGGACGAACCGGCTCATCCAACCCCGGTCGTTATCTTCTTCTATGCCCGAGATGAGTGCCTTGGTGGACCGGTGTTGGATTTCTATTAGCCCACCTCGATAAATTCGAGGGATATACAGTCTTATCAGATGATCGAGGGTGAAAGGAAGCCCGTCAATTTTGCTCACGCCATTTAATTTTTGAGGGAAAAAAAGAATTGAGATTGTGATATTTGGTGTTAGAATGAACAAACAGTGGAACTCAAAGACCTGAAGATAGGAAGCTTGAAGAATGCAAATAACTTTGAAGATTAGAGTAGAAGAGATTGAAAGCAAAGTTTGAAAGAATGGAAAAGGTACCTATTTATTGGTTTCACAGCGACGGTTCAAAGATGGTAGTGGCTGACCATCGACTGACGCACATTAAATGCTTGAGAAACTGTACCGACGGGATGTTTCGGTCACCTGTGTCGCTTATGTCACGGTGCTGACATCATGACAGATCAGGGTGAAGTTCAGAGACTCAATTTGTTTCTTGTCATTACACTTCAAAAAATGAGGGGATTATCTGTATACGATCAAAATCGAGCTCACCCGATTTGTTTGATTAATCGAGACCAGGTTGGTAGGCCGAGGATCAGTCCCGTATTAAATTAGATCGAGACATGAAGGTGTTGTACCAAACTAGAGATTTGAAGTACCAATCGAGATCGAGACCAGCCAGGATCGAGACCAAACGGGATAAACATCGAGCGAGACCGAAGAAATCCTACTAATGGAAATCCTAGGAATCGTGACCAGGCAAGGATCGTGGCAGAAATCTCGGCACGAATCAAATTAAGAACGATTATTTAGCCAATCATAAGATTTTCTTATGTATTTAGAATTGTACCATAAGTAGAATTTCTCTGCTATATAAAGGGGGATTCTAATCATTTGTAATCATCTAATTTTCGCATAACAAAGCAATACAATATATTTTTCTCTTGAGCCCTCTTGTTCTTCTGTTCAGTTCATATCTCTCAATTATGCATTCAGTCGGTTCGAGGGCGATCTAGCTTGAGGGCCAAGTTGCACTTTATACTGGTTTGCTTTATTTTACTGTCAATTTCTAACATTAATTCTCATATTTCTCAATTTGTGCCAAGTGAAATCACGTATCCTTAAAATCACTTATAAATTTAATTGTTATCCGATTTTAACAGTAAACACACATGTATTTGCCTTTTCATTTCAACAAAAACATTCTGCTGAACTGAATAAAGGTATGTCATCGCAGCTAAACTGGGTTGGCAAGAATCAATTCATCTGATAGGAATTGATTCATCATTACCTAAAGTAAGTAATTGTTACCCTAAATGTCGAATTATAGAAACATCGAGGGTCACACTGTATGAAACAAGAGGGTAGGCGGTTTAATTTACACACTAAACGGTTCTAGCATTAACTAAAATATAACAACTAATTCACATGTACAAATACATTATTAATGTTGAGTTTTGCCAATGGATCACCTAGCAATACGATGAGATGGTTGAATTATCTTCCCCTTCAATCAAAAGTCTTAGGTATTGGTGTCCTAAAGTAAAAATAGACAATTTCTTGATGGGCAAAGGTTTACCCATATTATTGGTCCTACTTGTCGCGAATCCGAGTCGGCCAAGCCGGTGAATATTTTGGACATCGGGTTATGCTGGCATAAAGCAAAAACTTTATTTGATATATTTGCATGCATCTGCTCATTTAAAAACTTTAATTGTTAGTGACTAAACAATTTTTCTTTTTTCATGTTAGGTTTCTAAAAATATCATATTAGTCATAAAACCCTCCTATTTGATTAAGATAAAACTGTACTATATCTTATCTACGCTACCGTACAAGGGAGGTATTTCGTGTGTATAAGAAAATGATGAAACATATGTTCGATAGTACAAGTACCATAGCCAAAAGTACAAAAGGAAAGAGTAAGAGAATGGATGAAATGACTTTTTGAGAGGCAGTTCAGAAAGAGAACTATTACTTCCTCTTAAGAGTAAAGCTGAAGATGCTGATTCTCCATATAAAAAGGAAACAGAAATTTGAAAAATGGAGCTCTCTAAGGTAAGCAACGGTATCTTCTGAGAGATGAGTACACTGCAGACTAACAGTCAATCAAAGGATCGGACCAATATAATTCTCCTCAGAATTCCAACACCTTAACACATGCAGTATGATCTTGTACTTATTATTATTTTCCTACCAAATTTGTAGATAATTTCCAGTCCTTTAACCGGTATCCGAAGTCCACTAGTCCGTCTAATCTGAATTGTTTAGGTGAAAAAAGATGACACAATTATTGTAAAAGAGATTTTTTGAACTTTAATTATGA
The DNA here is from genome assembly GCA_005239525.1 of Nicotiana knightiana. Taxonomy (NCBI): domain Eukaryota; kingdom Viridiplantae; phylum Streptophyta; class Magnoliopsida; order Solanales; family Solanaceae; genus Nicotiana; species Nicotiana knightiana. The sequence goes on from ML368874.1 coordinate 41,043, forward strand.
GAAAGTTTGCTTTGTTTATTGGTTTATTGTAGGGATAGGAAAATATTCAATGCATAACGTATATTACAATAATTTCCAGTGACGTGAATCTCCTGTATGGTATGTCAATAACATCGTCAACTTGTAATACCTTACCGTCCAAAAGAAATTAAAATCCTTTCTGGGCTCGACTCACTTGTTGAAAAATACAAAATCAAAACATATGCATACATAAGCATGGGAAATTTTAGTTCCTATACCATATAGGAAATTATATTACCAAATATGTTTATCGTTTGTATATTACCTGCCATGCTAATAGTATTTCTACAAAAAATAAATAATTCATTAAATAAGGAATCATTGTAGCTGTAGGCTTCCTTATTTAGACGCGCTAATATTCGGGAATTAAAGATTCTTTCACATATTTCATTAAATAAGGAATCATTGTAGTTGTACGCTTCCTTATTTAGGCGCGTTAATATTGGGAATTCCTTAATTAATTGTCTGGTTTTAATGGATTCGATCTCATCTTTTTAAAATATTTAATTACTTGGAACTCAACTAAAAGAATTAAAAATATACAAGTTGTTCTAGGCTGTCAACACTTACGTCTAACGTAACTATATTGCAGATGCGTGTTAGTAAGAAAAAGGTGGATGATTTAGTACTGTTTTAGACAAAAATATGTATCTAAAATGTGAAACATACATTTCAGCGGAAGCATGTCGAGTCCAAGTATGTACCCAGTTTGTAGATATTTTGTAGATAAATTGTAGATTATTTGTATTCTGATTGTAGATGCTTTTTTTTTCACAAATAAAAAACAACTAAAACTTCTACAAATCTTCTACAAAAAACGCAATTATGTCGAAAATCCCAATTATGCTACAATTGAATGGGAATTGAGATATTAAAATTCAATGTATCCCGTTTGTGGATATTTTGTAGATTATTTGTATTCTGATTGTAGATGCTTTTTTTTGTGTGTAAAACTTCTACAAATCTTCTGCAAAAAACGCAATTATGTCGAAAATCTCAATTATGTTACAATTGAATGAGAATTGAGATATTAAAATTCAATGTATCCAGTTTGTAGATATTTTGTAGATAAATTGTAGATTATTTGTATTCTGATTGTAGATGCTTTGTTTTCTGTTTTCACAAATAAAAAATGACTAAAACTTCTACAAATCTTCTGCAAAAAATACAATTATGTCGAAAAGTCCAATTATGCTACAATTAAATGGGAATTGGGAATATTAAAATTCAATATACCCAGTTTGTAGATATTTTATAGATAAATTATAGATTATTTGTATTCTGATTGTAGATGCTTTATTTTCTGTTTTCACAAATCAAAAACGACTAAAACTTCAACAAATCTTCTGCAAAAAAGCAATTATGTCGAAAATCCCGATTATTCTACAATTGAATGGGAATTGGGATATTAAAATTCAATGTACCTAGTTTGTAGATATTTTGTAGATAAATTGTAGATTATTTGTATTCTGATTGTAGATGTTTTGTTTTCTGTTTTCACAAATCAAAAACGACTAAACTTCTACAAATCTTCTGCAAAAAATGCAATTATATCGAAAATCCCAATTATACTACAATTTTGTGATTCTCCTATATGCTCTTGTTACTCCTTAGGAAACTGCTATGCTAAATATGGAATCCAACAAAACGTGATGAAGGGATAGATCTTCCTAAGCAAAATCCTCCCATGAACTGTTACAAGAAAATTGATTGTTGCTAACAATTGAAGCATCAAAAGAAAAAGATAAAAAGATCTATTCGAGCTCGGAACATGTTGAGAATCAAACTCTGGGGGATAAACCTTAATGTGAAGGAACCCGAAATCATAACCATCAAATCGACCAGGCTTGTGCTCATCTTCCCAGGGCACAAAAACATTGGGACAAGATTGCAGAGGTGCCGACAGTGCCTTGGCTATGAAAGAAATAATGGGATTTTGATACAGAAATCGTGGGTGCGGGAGGGAAATGCGGGTGAAGGTGTGAGAATTGGAGAGAGAAACATGGGGGGGGGGGGGAAAGGATTAGAAGGAATATACGGTACCATTAAATTAGGAGTGTAATTAATACCCTTAAAAATTACAAATGGTATATAATTGGTAATTATGTATATTAAATATAATTATATCAAACCTTAAATATTAAGAATAATATAGTTTCTTATATGGCATAAGAATATAAAAATTCCAATAAAAGCATAATGCATGTGCGTGTGTGTGTTCATTTAACAGTAGGATGTACATATTGCTGAACGGACCTACCACGCAAGAAAGGATTTTCCAGACGCACCATTTCTTTTTAACTCGTACCCTCGAGTGTCAAGACATTTCTTCACTTTAATATTGCTTGAACTATACAAGGAAGTCTTGAATAGTTAGATGTATTATCCGCATATATGGTCAGGCATAACTTCGGGCAAGTAAATGAAGGGGTACATCTTTTGGCTAAGGAAGCTTCCAAGCAGCTAGAGTAGTGTATTTTGCAACTTCTCTCTTTTTGTTAAATCTACGGGAAGAAGGGATGTTTTGTGTTAAACATATATCAGCTAATACATGTATTATGTTATCTTGGTAATCCCCCTCACGGCACTTTTCTGAAATACAACACAATTCAGACTTCTGTCCGGGTAATTTTATTAAAAATTTATACGGTTTACCCTAAAAATCGGATAATAATTTAATTTATACGCGATTTTAAGGATATGTGATATAATCCAGCACAAATTAAGAAAGCAAATTAATATTGAAATTGACGATAAAAAAATAAATGCAAACCACGCAAATCGAACAGCCTTGGTCCTCGAGTTCGATCACCATTGAACCAAGAGATATCTCAACTAATGTATGAACACAATAACAAGATGATAAAAGCTAGAACATGACAGTATATTGCTTTATGTTGCGTAATGTGATATGTGTTACAAATGATCAGACTTCTTTTATATAGTAGGGGAGTCCTACTCTTGATACAATTCTATACAAGGTAAAAAATCTCATGATTTGCTAATTAATCGGCCTATCCTTGATACGTGTCGAGATTTCTGTCATGATCTATGATCAATCACCGATATTTTGTCCTTATGTTATTCGACTCGGCAGATTTCTCTCGATCTCGTCCGATCTCGATATTGTTCGGTTCCAGGGTCTCGAGCTTAACGATATAACTTCACACCTCGGTTTAATATAATTTGAGGTCGGGCTTTAACCTATCATATTCCAGTCTTGATTAGTCACACAAGAGGCGAATCTGGTTTTGACCGTATACAGATAGTCCCCTCGTTTCTCAGAGAGAAGATTACGAGAAATGGTATGAACTTCTGAACTCCATCTCGATGTGCCATGACGTAAGCGACAAACGGTCACTGAGACACTCGACTATGACGTAAGCAACAAACGGATACCGAAACGTCTCGGCAATCCAGTTTCCAAGGAATTAAATGCCTGTCAATTGCTGGTCGGCCACTATGGGTTCTGAACCATCATCAGGAAGCTATAAATACCCTAATTTTCATTCATTCAAACTTTACTTTCAAAACTCCTTCTATTCTTGTTCTTCAAAAGGCCTTTTGCTCTCCAACGCTTGCACCCAAATTCTAGAACTTTTAGCAAACCGCTAAACATACCTTCCTAATTTCCTTTTCATGTGTTCTTCAATGGAAAAAACTTCTAAGACTTTCCCGCAAAAAGAGGTCGCCTCTTCATCACGACTCGCTGGCGATGGGGCTGCGGCAGAACCACACCCTGAGTAGTTCATTCCTGCAGGGTGCCCGACCATTGCCGATTTTAAGATTGAAAAAAATTGCTCAGTACCAAGTCGATGCGAGACGGTCTAGAGGAACATATGTACGATCATTGATGATCTCCTCACCAAGGTTAAAGAAGATTGCAACTGGGCCAATAAACACGTGGTGGTGCCTACGCCTGAAGAGTCAATCACTACTCATGTGGAGGATTTTCTAAGTGTTTATACTTATCCCTTAATTTTGGGTCCCTTAAACCTGATCATCATTGCCTTCTGCAAGTGGTAAGACGTGACTCTTGTCCATTCACCCTTCCTTCTGGAGAATAGTGATTCTCTTTCGATAATTTGTAAACAAAATCGAGAGGTGTCCCTTTACCCTCGATCATCTTATGCGCCTCTACAGTTCCCGACTCTATCAAGGGGGGCTAATCAAGCTTTCTCACGGGGCCAATAGGGCCCCGTTCTCGAGTATAGATGAGGCTCAGTACTGAGGTTGGATAGGCCGTTTTGTTTTGATCCCAGCCGAGGACATTCTATTTCTCGAGAAATGGAACATGAAACGTAAGTACTACTCTGCCTTGAAGATTTAATCTATTGTTTCTCCTCTTATCTCCTTTTTTATCAGTGTTTTTGGTGTGCGGCTATGGCCTAGATGCCGAATATGGTTCCTCAACTCAAGGAATGGGTCTAGGACCTTGTGTCACAGAAACCATACTCCGAGCATGCTTGGATGGAATTATCGAAGGGTCGGTGGGAAGCCCGTAATCATGGTAAGTTTCATTTTCTGGTTTGATAAGGTTTTGACTCTCCATTTGTGTTGTAAAATTCTTATCGATTTTATTTCTTTTTGTAGGTTCCCCAAGGACGTTTCTATAAGGCCTCCATCCGAGGATTAGGATGTGCCTCTCGAGTCCCCTGCTCCGAAGCAAGGTGACGAGAAGAGAAAAAGGGCCCCGAACTCTTTGGACTTGGAGAAGAAAAAACCAAAAATGAGGTTGGCGCGTCAAGCTAAGGAAAGTACCAGCGCCCTTCCATCGGACTCGATCTGTCGACAGAGGGATGAGTCCGAAGAAGAAAAAAAAGAAGATAACTCTGAGCTAATGGCTCGGGTGCAAACCGCTTTGCCTCGAGGTAGGGAGGCTATTGAGAAGGCATTGGCCGGTACCTGCGAACCAGAACGGGGTGCTGCAGCTTTTCCCCAGGCCAAGTAGGTCGAGAGAGTGACCGGGGCCGATACTTCTCGAGCAGAGGGAGGTGCCACAAGAGACGATCTTAGGGCGATTGACCTTACTGGGTCCCCTCAGATCTCGGACGCCATTATGCGTGAGGACGTTATGCTACAAGGTCATTCTTATAAGGGGCCTCAGGGGGCGAATGATATCTACAACATCTTGGATGGGTTACAGTCTACTACCTCAGAAAATGTCACCAGGATTAGTGACTTGCCGGTGCCAAGGAAGGTACCGTCATCGGGTGCTAGTGGGTCTTCATCGAGCCCAAAGCTGGTAGATCGGTTACCAGCCCCAAGCGTTAACACTGAATGCAGGCGGTTGATAATTTTCTTTGTTCTAGAGGATGCTCGGATTTTCTCTTCCCCCGTGGGGGTTGCTAGCTACCTTAGTTGCTTGGTGATCGAAGAGGTCAGGCCGTGATGGACGCGGTGAAAGTTCCCTAACAATTCAACGAGGCCCAACATGCTTTAAATCGGGTAAATTCAAGTGTCACTTCATTATTTTCTTAAATTTCAAGTTGTAAATACTCCTAACACCTTTCTTTACGCTTGCAGGCCTTAGTATTGCACCGTGAGCCTTTCCTCCGAATCTAGGAAGAGTTTACCCAGCACGAGGCTGAGGTTCGGGAGCTTACTGAGAAGACGGGTACTTACAAGCTTCTGAGTTAGAAGCGGCTCGGAAGGAGCATGTCGAGTGGGCCGATCCGGTAAATCGAGTACTTGAAGATAGTGACGACGAACTAGACTCAGTGGCTAACGATCCGATCCTACAGGTTCAACAAAGGCTTGAACAAATCGGGTAGCTCCAGGCGCAGGTAGACGCAATACAAACCGAGGCCGAGAAATTCACGAAAAACATGGACATCATAACCTCTGAAAAGGAAGTTGTCCAAGCACAACTAGCATCGGTCGAGGCCCAGCTTCCGGCTGCAAAAGAGAAAAACTCGGTGCAGGCCAAGAGGATCGATGAGCTCCAATATGAGCTTAACTAGGCTATTTCTGGCCACGACGCTCTAGGCGGCCAAATCTGAGGTGGCCGTTGCCAATACCAAGGCTGCTTCTAGAGTGACCAAATTCAAGGTTGACGTCGAGGCTATTCAAGCACAAGCCAAGAGCATGGTGGAGCATGCAAAGTGGCAAGCTCGAAGGGAAGCCCTCGAGGGAGTCCATGCTCAGGGCTTCGATATACAAGCGAAAATCGAGAATGCCAAGGTAGAGAAGCCATGGCCCCCAAGATGGCTTTCCCCGAGGAAGACTCCGAGAGCTTAACTGAATCTGAAGGTGGGGAAGACCCCGAGGATGAAGATGATGCCCCCGATGAGGACCAGGCCACTTAGGCCTTTAGATGTTTTTATTTTTTTTCTTTTTGCATCTCTTTTAGGCTGTTTGGCCACTGTAAATTTCTATATCAGGCGATTCTAGCCTTTGTAAAAAGATTATATATAAAAGGATTTTTTCCCCTTTGGATTTTAAACTTTCCCTTTGTTTATTTACTTGTATTCATAAAGGCCGGAACGCCTTAATATATAATAGTTTAGGCTATGTCCCAAATTTCAAACAAACCTTGCCTTTGCCATACTTTGTTTTAAGGCGTCTTAGGGGTTCGGTGTTAGCGGAACCTTTTCCCCAAGTAGGTAGTCGAGATTGTAGTTTACCGAGGTTAGACTTTAGAATCGGTTGTGAAAAACTTTCTTTTTCGAAGGCTTAGTTTTTGTTACTAGTTTCGAACATCTCCGTGCCGTGTTAATTTGGCTATAGCCTTTTGGTTTGGGAGCCTCCAATTAGACTTGTTTTCCCGAGCTATCCGGGCTTGCACAAGATAATAGTCCCCGAGTAGGGTGGCTGTGGCCTTTAAAAATCGGGGAGTTGCCTAATAGGTCTTATGCCCCCGAGGCCCAGTGACTTAGGCTGTTCGAATTTTTCGGACGACTATCCCCGAGTGAGGGATGGGTCGTTCATTTTTCGGTTATGGACTACCCTTGGGCTCATTATTTTCAGAAGATTGGAAGTACGAAACTATTAAGGGATGTAAAGAGGAAATTTTTAAAACATAAGATGATTGAAACGAAAATACTTCTCTTTATTCTTGTGCAAAATAGTCATACATGAGTACATGTTTTATGCCAGGGCTCGAGCAATCTATGTGGACACGGTTCGTTTGAGTGTTCGGCCCTTACAATAAATCCTACCTATCGAGACCTTTCCTTTACGAAGTAATTTCCTCGCTAAAAAGTTGATATTCAAAGGTAATGCATATCCGAGGGTAATAACCTCCCCCTAGTATTCGAGGTTGATTGTATAGGAACATCAGATATTGTTGAATCGATCTTTGGTACCGATTCATAATCGGACTTAATTCTAAGTTAGCACGATCCATTGTTGCCTCATTAAAAACCTTGCCGAAAGCCCCATTTGGGACAAAACCGGTCTATGGAAAAAAGAGTGCAACGCGTGCATTCAGACCTAAAAACTTGATTCTGCTTCTTGTTAATCATTTGCAAGTGTTAGTCCAAAATAAAAAGGAAATGAAATGGGGTCGTACCTTAGCAGTGATACCGTTTTAGGTGAGATATTCCAATTTCCCGATAGTTGTTCTCCGTTCATCATTCTGAGCTTGTAGGACCCTTTCCCGGTGACCTCGAGAATCTGGTACAGTCCTTCCCAGTTCGGACCCAATTTCCCTTCGTACGGACTCTGGTGTTTAGGGTGACTTTTCTTAGCACTAAGTCCCCGACATTAAAGTGTCACGCCCCAAACTAGGGGAGGCACGACTGGCACTCGATACTGTATTCGATCGAGTTAGCAACTAAACATACTAGCTAACTAAACTGGGGGCCAACAGATCGGGCAGTACAACATCTGAAATACTAAGCCTGGACCGTTNCAAACCCAGAATACTGTGTCAACAATAGCCTCTAAGAGTGTCATAAGAACTGTCGGGACAAGGCCCCGACTATATCCAAACTGTACAACAAAAGTAACCATCCTACGAAGGCTCTCGGAAGAGGTGGAGCATACCAACTCACACCTGAACCCCGGAATCCTAGCGGAGGGGTCGATCATAGTCCCTACCTGGACCTGCACGCAAGAAACAACAATACAGTGTCCCCAGGCAACGGGACATCAGTACAAATAAAAATGTACTGGTATGTAAGGAAGAAAGTAGAATCATACATAACTGATGTAGAAAGGGTAATAGAGATACCACCTGACACTGAAACTCTGATAGCCTCCATGGCTGACATCCGACCTCATAGTAATCAAATATGCATGGTATGCTCGTGTAATCGTATGTCGTGAATAAATATATATTGATGAAAATGCATGACATACACAACCAAATCCTAGCAATGGAGGTCTCTTCCGGTAGCTAACCGGTATCATATTGCCAACCTGTGGCCATCTGTACAATATATATAGTCTTTCGGGCAAATAGGCCCCTTACCTCCGATTATAGCTCGAAGTCCATGCATAATATGCCATGTATGATATGAACTTTGAATGCACATAATAGGCCATAACAAGAACTTAGCCAATCTTGGCTCATGGTACTCTTATTCTCATAATCTCATAATTACCTTCGTATCGCATACAAATGTCTCATGGAACCCCATATGTTTTTTTGAATAAGCTTGAAAACTTAACTCGACTTTTAGAAAGATAACTTAACTCTGAAGATGTTCATAAAAAGTTTAAGGTGGTTCACTTAGTCCTTATACCTGATTTCTTGATAATTAGTAAAAGAAAGTATTTCAAAAATCAAGTGTTTTAGTAGTTTAAACATAAAAATTATATTTGAGATTTTTATAAATGGAGTATCATTTTAGAGATTTTTAAAATACACTTTAACAAGGAAGAAGGACTGATCGCAAATACTAAATGCCTTTATTTTTAAGTCACACAACCCAAAGACGAATAAGAATTCATATATATGGACATATAGTTAAGAAAGCCGACAAAATGACATATATAGATGTCGAATACCCTATTTAACCGAATTAGTGGAATATCAACCTAATAGCATCATGAAAATACTTCAGCTACGATACCAATTCCTTTCACAGAAGGTCTTAAGCAATAGAATAGTAAAATATCACATTTGGCGTCTTAGGAATTTCCCAGAATTCGTGCTAAAAGGAAGGACGGAGCTTAGCCTTAACATACCTCTCCAACGAACGTTCGAATGCTGGTAGTTCCTTCACGAACGTTGTTCCTTACGTCCTAAGCTTCACAAACACAATATATATGCAGGCTTATATGCACCTATAAACAGTTCATAATTGAGTTTAAATCGGCAGATTTTCCATATGACCCTAACTTGACGAAATTTCCGTAGTACTTTGTAAAAATGATCATAAAAGAGTTCGAAGACGATTACCTTGGCAAACCAAGAGTAAATCTTGAAGAACTAGAAAGAAAAACAAATTCCTATCTTCCAAAAATAGCTTCAAACACGGCTAATAGAAGGGGAAACGATTGCAAAGCGTAGAGATTGCGTTTCTAGGCACGGGGGCAAGCTTTAACGATAGAAATCGGTAAAAACGCACCTTAATTACTCAAGAACACCATGGAACCCTCTCTTCAGATTTCTCACTGTATTGGGATGAAGCTGAAATGTTTTGGGGTCTTAAAATTCGAATTTTCCGACTTATACAACTTGTTTGAACCCTACCCGGTTCGCGACCCGGTTGAAACAGTCATAACTTCTTACTGCAATGTCGGTTTGATGTGAGGTATTTTTGGTTGATAACTAGACTCGTAGACCTTCTATTAGGTAGGTTGAGAATTCCATAACTCTTTATATATTGGGAGAAATGATCTGATACATTTGACCCAAAGTTTAGAAAATTTATTAGAGAAATTTACGATAACTTTTGCCGACCTTTATTTCGCAACTTGCTTGACTCCAAAAATTAACATGTGACCAGTGTGATATTATAATACCTCATAACACATTATTCTTAGTATATTAGACACTCTTAGTCTTGTCCCACAGGTGCAAGTTAACTTAAACCTTCCGAGCGCGCGGGGTGCTAGCCGATCCATTTCTTTAACCACGAACCTTTGTTTAAGGGACTCTTTTAACCTAAAGCTTTAGTTTAGTTCCTTGATATTACCACACATTTTCAGTATTATTCTCCCAATGTGCTATACCCAATCAGATATACCTAATTTAACAATGTCACATTACGTATATTACGTAAGAGAAGAGAAAAAACACATGGGGTCTCACAGTCTCCCCCCTTAAGAACATTCGTCCGCGAGTGGGTCACGTCAATTCCTTGGATTCATTTCTTTTCCGCTAATACGTTATTTGTGAGGCTATATTGTTACATTTGCAAAGCATAAATCAAATGCTGAAGATTCCAACTACTAGGCTTCGTATAGCTATCTCGCAATAAGAAATTTAAATTGCACTTTCAAGTCATTTAAAATCCAATTAAGTTGTTGTAAAGAAATAATTGCCAATTATTTAAATGCGACTCGTCTTAAGTCGTAAATAGGTGGGGGTACTTCTTCCTTATTTCCTCCTCAGCTTCCCGGGTCATTTCCTCGATGTTGTTATTTCGCCATAAAACTTTCACGGAAGCCACTTCTTTAGTTTGAAGCTTTCTTACCTGCCGATCTAAAATAGCTACTGGTACTTCTGCATAAGATAAGTCTTCAGCAATGTGAATATCCTCAATGGTCGTAATACATGAAGGATCTCCAATGCACTTCCGCAACATAGATACATGAAACACAGGATGGACTGCTTCCAATTCTGAAGGCAAATCAAGATCGTACACCACCCTACCAATTCTCCGAATAATCTTATACGGTCCAACATACCTGGGGCTGAGCTTCCCCTTCTTTCCAAATCGCATGACGCCCTTCATAGGCGATACTTTCAGGAAAACCCAATCTTTTACATCAAACTCTAAGTCTCGTCGTCGAACATCTGCATAAGACTTCTGCCGACTTTGTGCTGTACGCAGTCGATCTCTAATAAGTTTTACCTTTTCCATTGCTTGCTGGACTAAATTAGGACCTAGCAACTCTGCTTCCCCAACCTCGAACCAACCGATCGGCGACCTACACTTCCGCCCGTATAGTGCTTCGTAAGGAGTCATCTGAATACTAGCTTGGAAGTTGTTATTATAAGTGAACTCAATAAGAGGTAGATGATCATCCCAACTTCCTTTAAAATCTAGCACGCAGGCATGTAACATATCCTAAACTATCTGAATAGTACGCTCTGCCTGTCCATCCGTATGCAAATGAAAAGCGGTGCTAAGATTTACCTACGTGCCTAGACCCTTCTGAAAAGATATCCAAAAATGTGCTGTAAATTGAGCCCCTCGATTAGAGATAATAGATAATGGCACTCCATGAAGGCGAACAATCTCTCGAATGTAAAGCTTGGCATAATCCTCGGCTGAATATGTCGTCCTGACTGGCAGGAAATGAGCAGATTTTGTAAGCCTATCAATAATTACCCAAATAGAATCATACCTCTATGGAGTGTGAGGAAAACCAGTGATGAAATACATATTTATCATGTCCCATTTCCATAACGGAAGCTCAATATACTGAGTTAGGCCTCCAGGCCTCTGATGTTCGGCTTTAATTTGCTGGCAGTTAGGACATTGGGCTACCATCTCCACGATATCTTTTTTTATTCCATTCCACCAATAGATCTGTCGAAGGTCCTCATACATCTTTTTCGCTCTGGGGTGAACTGCATATCTAGAATAATGGGCCTCCGAAAGAATCTTGGCGCAGAGCTCTCCGTGTGTCGGTACACATAAGCGGCCCTGGTATCTAAGAACTCCATCTCCAGTTAGCTCAAATAAAGGTTGTCGCTGCTGTGGAATACTTTCCCTCAGTTTTATAAGCTCAGGATCCTCGTGTTGTCGCTCTTTCATTTCAGTAACAAAAGAAGATTTTGCCATATTTTGAACGAGAATGCGTTCACCCTCTGCGTCTACCAAACGCACCTGCAAACTAGCTAGCTGTCATAGATATTTGGTCATCTTGACCTTATCAGCTTCAACATGGCTTAGACTGCCCATGGACTTCCGGCTAAGGGCATCAGCAACAATATTAGCTTTGCCGGGATGATATAAAATATCAACATCATAGTCCTTTAGTAATTCTAGCCATCTTCTTTGTCGTAGGTTCAACTCTGTCTATTTAAATAAATATTGAAGGCTCTGGTGGTCGGTGAAAACATAAATATGAACCCCATATAGATAATGCCGCCAAATCTTTAGGGCAAAGACAACTGCGCCTAACTCAAGATCGTGTGCGGGATAGTTCTGTTCATGTTTCTGTAACTGTCTGGAGGCATACGTGATAACCTTATCATGCTGCATAAGAACACAAACAATATACAACATAACCCTCGGTTCCATCCGGAAGAGTCAATACAGGTGTCGTAGTAAACCTTTTCTTTAGCTCCTGAAAACTTTGTTCACATGCCTCAGTCCACTGAAACTTAGCTCCCTTATGTGTCAGTTTCGTCAATGGTGCAGAGATAGAGGAAAATCCCTCTACAAACCTTCGGTAATATCCTGCCAAGCCTAAAAAGCTACGAACCTCTGTCGGATTCAAGGGCCTCGGCCAAGTCATCATAGCTTCAATCTTTTGGCAATCAACCTTAATACCATCGCCGGTAATAACATGACCAAGAAAAGCTACAGAAGTTATCCAAAATTCACATTTAGAGAATTTAGCATATAACTTGTAGTCCTGGAGAGTGTGCAATACAGCTCGCAAGTGGTCTGCATGCTCGGCTTCCGATCGTGAATATATAAGGATGTCGTCAATAAACACAATCACAATTTCATCCAAGAATGGTTTGAATACCCGGTTCATAAGATCCATAAAGGCTGCTGGGGAATTTGTAATCCCGAAAGACATGACAAGGAATTCAAAATGGCCATACCTAGTCCTAAATGTTGTTTTTGGGATATCGATATCCCTGACTCGTAGTTGATGATAACTGAATCGCAAGTTGATCTTCGAAAAACATTTGGCACCTTATAACTGGTCGAATAGGTCATCAATCCGTGGAAGAGGATACTTATTCTTGATGGTGACTTTATTTAGTTGCCTGTAGTCAATATACATCCGCAAGGAGCCATCTTTCTTTTGAACAAAGAGCACCGGAGCACCCCATGGGGATGTACTTGTCCTAATAAAGCCTTTATCGAGCAAGTCCTTTAGTTGTTCCTTTAATTCCCTTAGCTCTGCAGGAGCCATTCTGTAGGGAGGAATGGATATAGGCTGCGTATCAGGAAGCAAATCTATAGCGAAATCGATTTCCCTTTCGGGGGGAATTCCTGGAAGCTCGTCAGGGAATACCATCGGGAATTCAATCACAATAGGAACCGACTGAAGAGTCGCTGGCTCCTTATCTATATCCCTGAAATGAACCAGATGGTATATATAGCCTTTAGAAATAAACTTCCGAGCCCTAAGGTATCAAATAAACTTACCCTTGGGCGTGGCTGCATTACCTTTCCATTCAAGGACAGGCTCACCAGGAAAATGAAATCGGACCAACTTTGCACGACAATCAATATTAGCATAACAAGCTGCCAACCAATCCATACCCATAATGACATCGAAGTCTAGCATAACCAATTCAACTAAATCAACAGAGGTTGGACGGTCATTAATTAACACTGTACAACCTCGATAGACATGACTAGCTACAATAGAGTCGCCAACTGGCGTAGAGACCTCAACTGACTGTGGCAACAAATCAGATCTCATGTCAAGCTTACCAACAATAAATGGAGTAATATATGAAAATGTAGAGTCGGGATCTATCAATACATAAATGGCATGAGAATGTATTGTCAATGCACCTGTGACAACGTCTGGGGATGCCTCTGAATCTTGTCGGCCTGTGAGTGCATAAAAGCGGTTCTGGCCACCACTAGAACCTGAGGTGTCTCCTCCATCTCTCCCCCTACCACGACCATGAGTAGGTTGTGGACCTGGTCGGGGAGCACGGACTGAGGGTGAAGAGGCTGATGTGGATCCTGAAGGCTGAGTTGGTGTACCTCTGCCTAATCCCGGGCACCGGCTAATAAAATGTCCTGTCTGCCCACAATGATAACATCCACTCGAACCCTATCTACACTGCCCGATGTGCAGCTTACCACACTGAGTACATGGAGGAGTAGGTTGTCTCATTTGTGCGGAACACTCGTGTCGACGGTCCTCAGATTGGCATGAACGCTGCCCTGGTCCTGACTGAATATAACGATCAAACCGCTGGCCCTGTATCTGTGGTGGGAAACTACCTGCTGACCAGGGTGGATATCAATGGAGTGGGGGCCTAAATTCACCCGTGGCTCCCTATAAGACCCCATAATACGAGCCCCCTTACTCTGCTCCCTATCTCTGCGAGTATCACGAATCTGATGGGAAAGGTCCTCTGTAGTCAGAGCGAAAGCATGTATGCGGGAAATATCTACATCATCCGATAGGGATGCTACCCTATAGTCTCTAATCAGATGATCCACCAAACCATCCACATAATGATGAACTCTAGCCCTCATGGTACGTACGATATATGGTGCATACCTCGCCAAAGAATTAAACTTATGGCTATAATCCCTCACACTCATATCCCCCTGCGTCAGGCTAATAAACTGGTCAAGACGGGCCTTCCGAACCTCCCGTGAAAAATAATGGGCTAAAAATGCCTTAGAGAAGTCCTCTCATTCTACTGGCGGAGCATCAGGTCCTCTAGATCTCTCACATGCCTCATACCATAGGACAACTACATCACGTAGTCGAAAAGAAGCCAACTCCACAACCTCGGTGACGGAGGCATGAATCACCCTCAATACTCTATACATATGATCTATAAAGTCCTGGGGATCCTCAGTGGAACTGGATCTTGTAAATAATGGAGGGGCCAAGTGAAGAAACTCTCGTACCATCGAACTTCATGTCCGGTCTCTCCAGGCATTTGCTCCCGACTCTAGCTGTCGCTCATGAATATAAACCATCCTATTCAGCAACTGAACTGCCTCCCTCATCCCCTGCTCCCTAGTCTCTGATGGGGGAACAACAGGTGTTGGAGGTCCTGTGTCTCTAGCTGCCTCAGGTACCAATGGAACTGGTGAGGCTGGGGCTTCTGCATCTCCCTAGGCTCCAACAAGTGCTGGGGAAGCTGAAACTAGGGGTACTGGAGACTCACTGTGTGCCTCTAAGGGAAATCTATCCCTATGACCCGGTGGGGAACGACTGACACTTTCCCTCAGATCTATACCTATCTCTCACTGTGTCATCTCCTTAGCGTAGGTAGCATGTTAGATAAGAAACACAAAGCACGATTTAGATTTCATATGTTCTTATAACTTCGCTCGATAGCATGATCTATTAATTGAAAGAAACGTAACCATTCCTAAATGCCTCATAGCCTTCTGATTATAAGTGTGGTGCACAACACATCCATAAGCAAGACTCTACTAGACACGGCCTGTGGACTCCCTAGGATACGACCTGCTCTGATACCAAGTTTTTCACGCCCCAAACTAGGGGAGGCACGACTGGCACTCGATACTGTATTCGATGGAGTTAGCCACTAAACATACTAGCTAACTAAACTGGGGGCCCAACAGATTGGGCAGCACAACATCTGAAATACTAAGCCTGGACCGGTAAGGTCATGACCTGAATAACAATAAGCCATATAAACAAAAGTAGACAAGCCAAAATAATAAAGTACTAGCTGGCTGACGAGATCGCGGCTGAAGACATACATGCCTACACACACATATATACATGCCAAGCCTATGGGGAGACTGAAAGCTGCAAAAAGAAACCCCGAATACTGTGTCCACAATAGCCTCTAAGAGTGTCATAAGCACTGTCGGGACAAGGCCTCGACTATATCCAAACTGTACAACAAAAGTAACCATCCTACAAAATCTCCAGGAAGAGGTGGAGCTTACCAACTCATAGCTGAACCCCGGAATCCTAGTGGAGGGGTCGATCAGAGTCCCTACCTGAACCTGCACGCACGAAACAACAATGCAGTGTCCCCAGGAAACGGGACATCAGTACGAATAAAAATGTACTGATATGTAAGGCAGAAAGAAGAATCATACATAGCTGATGTAGAAAGGGTAATAGAGATACCACCTGACACTGAAACTCTGATAGCCTCCATGGCCGACATCCAACCTCATAGTAATCAAATATGCATGGTATGATCGTGTAATCGTAAGTCGTGAATACATATATATTGATGCAAATTCATGACATACCCAACCAAATGCTAACAATGGCGGTCTCTCCCGGTAGCTAACCGGTATCATATTGCCAACCTGTGGCCATTTGTATAATATATATTGTCTTTCGGGCAAATAGGCCCCTTACCTCCGATTATAGCTCGAATTCCATGCATAATATGCCATGTATGATATGAACTTTGAATGCACATAATAGGCCATAACAAGAACTTAGCNNAAGTTTAGCCTTAACATACCTCTCCAACAAACGTCTGAATGCCGGTAGTTCCTTCACGAACGTTGTTCATTATTTCCTAAGCTTCTCAAACACTATATATATTCAGCTTATACACACCTATAAACAGTTCATAATTGAGTTTAAATCGGCAGATTTTCCATATGACCCTAACTTGACGAAACGTCCATAGAACTTTGTAAAAACGATCATAAAAGAGTCCGAAGATGATTACCTTGGCAAACCAAGTATAAATCTTGAAGAACCAGCAAGAAAAATAAATTCCTATCTTCCAAAAATAGCTCCAAACACAGCTAATAGAAAGGGAAAACGATTACAAAGTGTAGAGATTGCGTTTCTAGGCACGGGGGCAAACTTTAACGATAGAAATCGGTAAAAATGCACCTTAATCACTCAAGAACACCATGGAACCCTCTATTCATATTTCTCACTGTTTTGGGACGAAGATGAAATGTTTTGGGGTCTTAAAAGTCGAATTCTGCGACTTATACTACTTGCTTGAACCCGACCCGGTTCGCGACCCGGTTCGCGACCCGGTTTCAGCCCGGACAGCCCGTGGTAAAACAATCATAACTTCTTACTCCGATGTCGGTTTGATGTAAGGTATTTTTGGTTGAGAACTAGACTCGTAGACCTTCGATTAGGTAGGTTGTGTATCCCGTAACGCTTTATATATTGGGATAAATGATCTGATACATTTGACCCAAAGTTTAGAAAATTTATTAGAGAAATTTACGATAACTTTTGCCGACCTTTATTTCGCAACTTGCTTGACTCCAAAAATTAACATGTGACCAGTGTGATATTATAATACCTCATAACACATTATTCTTAGCATATTAGACACTTTTAGCCTTATCCCACAGGTGCAAGCTGACTTAAACCTTCCGAGCGCGCGGGGTGCTAGCCGAGCCATTTCTTTAACCACGAACCTTTGTTTAAGGGACTCCTTTGACCTAAAGATTTAGTTTAGTTCCTTGATATTACCATACATTTTCAGTCTTATTCTCCCAATGTGCTATACCCAATCAGATATACCTAATATAACAATGCCACGTTACGTATATTACGTAAGAGAAGAGAAAAAAACACATGGGGTCTCACATAAAGTATCAAAGGTTGGCTCTTCGATTGTAGTACCTCTTGATCCGTTATTTTTGGGCAGCCAATTGAACAAGGGTGGCTTCACGCCTTTCATCCAATAGCTTCAAGCTCACATTCATGGCCTCATCATTTGACTCCTTTGTTGCATATCGGTATCTGATACTTGGCTCCTCGACTTCGACCGGAATTAGGGCGTCGACGCCATTAACCAATGAGAATGGAGTTGCCCTAATAATGGACTTCGCAGTCATGCGGTATGCCAAAGGACTCCGGGTAGGATCTCCTTCCATTTCCCTTTGGCATCGGTTAACCTTTTCTTAAGGTTCTGGATAATGGATTTTTTGGCCGATTCGGCTTGCCCATTCCCGCTAGGGTGATACATTGTCGATAAGATTCTTTGATCTTATGATCTTCGAGAAACTTGGTCACTTTGCTGCCGATGAACTGTTTCCTGTTGTCACACACAATTACGGATGGCATCTCGAACCGACATATGATGTGGTTCCAAATGAAGTCAATGACTTCCTTCTCCCTAACCTTCTCGTATGACTGTGCTTCAACCCACTTAGAGAAATAATCAATCATAAATAAGATAAATTGAGCCTTATCCGGTGCCCATGGAAAAGGGCCAACGATGTCCATTTCCCACTTCATGAATGGCCATGGTGACAAGACTGAATGCAGCAGTTTCCCGGGTTGGTGAATCATTGGAGCATATCTTTGGCATTTGTCACATTTTTGAACAAACTCCTTCGTATCTTTTTCCATGTCGGTCCAGTAATAGCCAGCTCTGATTACCTTTTGAACCAACGATTCGGTGCCGGAATAATTGCCACATGTTCCCTCGTGAAATTCCCTCAGAACATACTCGGTATCTCTCGGTCCTAGAAATATTGCTAGTGGGCCATCGAACATTCTTCTTAACAAGGTTCCGTCTTCGGACAAGGTGAATCGGGCTGCCTTGTGTGCAGGGCCCTAGATTCTTTTGGATCTGAGGGAAGTTTCCCGGTCTTCATATACTCTACGTATTTATTTCTCCAATCCCAGGTTAAGATCATGGAGTTTATCTCGGCGTGACCTTCTTCGACTACTGACCTCATGAGTTGCAAAACTACCCATGAGTTGAGCTTGTCATCTTCGACCGACGACCCTAAGTTTTTGAGGGCATCGGCCTCACTATTTTGATCTCGAGGTACGTGCTTCAAAGTCCATTATTTAAACCGATGTAAATTTACTTGTAACTTATCTAGGTACCTTTACATTCGTTCTTCTCTATCTTCGAACATTCCGCTAACCTGATTCACCACAAGGGGGGAGTCACACTTAGCTTTGATCACCTCCGCCCCCAAGCTTTTGGCTAGTTCGAGACCTGCAATCATGGCCTCATATTCGGCCTCATTGTTAGTCATTTTCACAGTTCTAGTGTATTGTCTAACCATGTTGCCAGTGGGTGGCTTTAGTACGATGCCAAGTCCGGAACCCTTTACGTTTGATGCACCGTGCGTAAAGAGGGCCCAGATTACCAAGGACATTCCCGAGTTTACCAAAAACTCTCTTTTGACCTCGAGTATTAGGGCCGGCGTGAAATAAGCCACGAAGTTTGCCAAAATTTGAGGCTTAATGGCTGTCCACCGCTGATTTCTACGGCCTATTTGGCCGATCATCCCGAAAGCTTGATTTTGTGCATTATATTTCACAATGGGTAAGTTGTCACAACACATATAGGGTGACATTAAAAGTACGATTACAGTTTCCTAGAGGCGCTTAACAAATCGAGCGCCAATTTTTCTAGGTGGGGATATCTAGTTTCGGCCTCACCCAAGGTCCAACTAACATAATAAATCAGAAATTGTGTACCTTGTTCTTCCTGAACTAGGACTCCACTTACCGCTATCTCTAATACTGCTAGATATAAGTGCAGTTATTCGTCTGCCCTCAGCGTGTGAATTAGCGGCGGGCTCGACAAGTATCGCTTAAGTTCTTCCGAGGTCCGTTGGAATTCCAGAGTCCATGTGAAGTTATTTTTCTTATTCAACAATGAAAAAATTGATGACTCTTACCGGAGGACCTCGAGATGAATGCCTCAGGGCAGCTCTGTACGGCATTCACGTTGTCTACTATCGTGGTATCCTCGATAGCTTTGATCTTGTCGGGGTTGATCTCGATTACTCAGTTGGATACCATGAATCCGAGAAATTTACCTGAACCGACTCCGAATGCACATTTTTCTGGATTTAACTTCATGTTGTACTTCCTCAATATACTGAAAGTTTCCTGCAAATGCTTCAAATGGTCCTCTGCTCGCAGGGACTTAACTACCATATCACCAATGCAAACTTCCATAGATTTCCCTATTTGTTCTTCGAACATCCGGCTTACTAGGCATTGGTAAGTGGCACCACCATTTTTTAATCCAAACGGAATTACGTTATAGCAGCATGTTCCATACTTAGTGGTGAAAGAGGTCTTTTCCTGATCATCCAGGTTCATGTATATTTGGTTGTACCCAGAATAGGCATCGATAAAACTGAGGATCTCGTGGCCAGCCGTGGCATCGATCATGCGATCTATGTTAGGCAAAGGAAAAGAGTCCTTGGGGCATGATTTATTTAAATTCTTGTAATCCACACACATTCTTAGTTTGTTCCCTTTCTTAGGGACTACTACTACGTTTGCTAGCCATTCAGGGTATTTGACTTCCCGGATGGACCTTATTTTAAGGATCTTAGTTACCTCATCTTTAATGAAGGCATGCTTGACCTCGTACTGGGGTCTCCTTTTCTGCTTCACCGGATGTAATTTTGGGTCCAAGCTTAGTTTATGAGTGGTGATCTCTGGTGGGCTTCCTATCATGTCGATATGGGACCAAGAAAAATAATCCTTGTTAGCTATCCTAAGCTCGTGAGTTAACCCCATGCCCAGGTATACCTTTTGATCGGGCAGATGTTCTATAAGTATGACCTGCTCCAGCTCTTCGACCGTTGATTTGGTAGCGTCGGAATCATCGGGAACTATGAAGGATTAAGGAACCCCATAATCATCGTCTTCGTTAGTCCCCTGCTTATCTAGTTAGGTCGAGGCCGGCGTCGGTGATTTCTATTTGGCTTCATGTTTTGATTTCGAATCTGAATCCTTTGTCGATGAGAGTGTTGATATTGGAATCACTTCATCGTCGGCAAACATTTCCTTCGCGATGGGCTGCTCCCCGTAAATGGTTTTAATCCCATCTGGTGATGGGAATTTTAACACATTGTGAAGGGTCGAGGGTACATATCTCATGTTGTGAATCCACGGTCTCCCGAACAGGGCATTATATCTCATGTCCCCTTTGATCACATAAAACTTGGTCTCTTGGATGGTCCCGAATGCGTTCACTGTTAACGTTATTTCTCCCTTAGTAGGTTCACAAGCCATGTTGAATCTATTTAGCACTCGAGTCGCGGGCACGATTTGGTCCTATAGGCCGATTTGTTCTACGACCCTTGATCGAATGATGTTGGCCGAACTACCGGAATCAATTAACACATGTTAACTCAAGTTTTATTCATGAGTACATATATTACCAGTGCATCATTATGGGGTTGTCTGATTCCTTATGCATCCTCGTCGTTGAAAGACAAGTTTCCTTCTGGTATATAGTCCCGAGTCCGTTTTTCCCTCGTGATTTACACCTTGATTTGCTTTAACATCGGACCTTGGGGAACATTGACCCCTCCGATAATCATATGAATGACATGTTGAGGTTCTTCTTGCTTGTTTTGTTTATTGGAATCCTTGTTTCTGAAATGATTCTTAGCTTGATCACTTAGAAACTCCCGAAGGTGCCCGTCGTTGAATAACCGAGCTACTTCTTCTCTCAACTATCAAAAATCTTTCGTTTGTGGTCATAGGTGCCATGATATTTTCACATTTGGTTGGGATTTATCTGGGATGGATCAGTTTCCAAAGGTCGAGGCTATTTAGTATCTTTGATGCATCCGATAGGTGATACGATGGTGGTTGTGTCAACATTAAAGTTATATTCTAACAACCGTGGTGCTTCTTTAGGTCCAGTGGGCCTGTCGAAGCCATTTTTGCTCATGAGCCCTCAAGAGCTCTGGCCTCAGTAATCCCTTCTTTCATTTCGTTCAAGATTTTGCCTAGATTCACTGCTCTTACTATCTATATTATACCACTGGTATCGATCCCTGTTCAACCTCAGTTCTCGGTCAATGTCGATCTTAATTCTATCAATGGCCTGATAGGATAACGGACCCTGAAGGAGCCCCAAGTTGGTCGTCCTCGACCCTGATCTTTGATTGATACCGATTGTGTACATCGGCCCAAGTAATAGCCGGGTATTCTATCAAATTCTGCTTCAACTGTTGTGAAGCCACTGAGCTCCGAACATTGAGTCCTTGGATGAAGGCCTGAACAACCCAATCATCAGCGAGTGGTGGAAAATCCATCCGTTCCATTTGGAATCGATACACCAATTCTATGAGCATTTCGATATCCGTCTATCTTACCTTGAAAAATTCTGACTTCCTAGTTTCGACCTTGATCCCCAGCGTCTGCCTTTACAAAATAATCTGCAAGCATAGAAAACGAATCAATAGAATTAGGTGGTAAATTGTGTTACCATATCATAGCTCCCTTTGAAAGGGTTTCTCCAAATTTCTTTAGCAAGACAAATTCGATCTCATCATCCTCTAAATCATTCCCTTTGATAACACATGTGTAAGAGGTGACATGCTTATCTGGGTTGGTCGTTCCATTGTATTTAGGAATCTCGGGCATGCAAAACTTCTTGGGAATCATTTTGGAAGCCGCGCTCGGGGGGGGGAGGTTTTTTTCAAAAACTTTTTTGAATCCAGACCCTTCAATATTGGTCGTGCCCTCGGGATTTGATTGACTCTGGAGTTGTAAGTTTCCACCTTCTTGTCGTTTGCCTCGATCTTCTTTTCCCCCAACTCAACTCGTTTTGATAACTCTTCGAGCATCTTCATTATTGCCGGATCGGCCCCCGATTCCTTCTCATTTTATTTCCTTGAAACCGATTCGACCCTGTGGACAACTTCCTGGGACGGCTCGGGCTCGATCCTGCTTGGTGGGTGATTCTGGTTTTGGAGCTGGGCTATCGCTGCTTGTTGAGCCTGCAACATTTTCAAGATCACCTGAAGGCTGATCCCGCCCTCTTCGCCGCCATGTATGTTTTTAGCAGCTGATCAAACGTCCCTACGGATGATGCTCTCGGGATCGATGGAAAAATATGCGTTGATGGCTATATATTAGCTGACGTCGATTGGATCTACAGCCAGAACTCCATCGAGGCTAGCTGGAGGTACGTCGTTTCCTGGTGATATGTTCTCATTTTTGTAGTGATGACCGAAATCATTGTCCACGTGTATGGGTGTTGATTGAGAGTTCAAAATTTTGATCCTGGAATAAAAAATACTCCAAAGAAAAAGTGTAAAATAATGTGTGTTATGAAAGTTTGCTAGTTAATCACTATTATCCTTATCACCATGGTGGGTGCCAAACTGTTCACCCTAAAAATCGAATAACAATTGAATTTATACGCGGTTTTAAAGATACGTGATATAACTCGGTACAAATTAAGAAAGCAGGTTAATATTGAAATTGACAATAAAAGAATAAATACAAACCACGCAAATCGAACAGCCTTGGCCCTCAAGTTCAATCACTCTTTAACCAAGAGATGTCTTAACTGATGTATGAACAGAATAACAAGATGATAAAAGCTAGAAAATGACAGTATATTACTTTATGTTTCGTAATGTGAACAAATGATCAGATCCCCTTTATATATTAGGGGAGTCCTACTCTTGATACAATTTTGTACAAGGTAAAAAATCTCATGATTTGCTAATTAATCGGTCTATCCTTGATACGTGCCGAGATTTCTATCGTGATCTACAACCAATCCCGGACATTTCGTCCTTCTGTTATTCGGCTCGGCAGATTTCCCTCAATCTTGTCTGATCTTGATTTTGTTCGGTTCCGAGGTCTCGAGCTTAATGATATAAATTCACACCTCGATTCGATATAATTCGAGGTCGTACTTTAACCTATCATATTCCAGTCTCGATTAGTCACACAAGAGGCGAACCCGTTTTTAACTGTATACATATATGTATGATGAATTGGTAACAAGCCACTATAAAACTGTTCATATAAAATTCTAAGTAATAATTAACTTGTATACATCGAGAGTAACAACAACAACTACTCAGTGGAATCCCACGAGTGGATTCTGGAGAGGGTAATGTGTACGCAGGCATTGAAAGTATAAATAATTTTACATTAGGAGTGTATTTTAACTTGTGGTAACGAATCAATTACATGCCTTCAGAAGTGAAGCTCCTGCAATTGAGAATTTATAGGCATGTTTCTACAACCCTACTTGGTACTGAAGTAAACACCAAAAAAGAGGAGAATGGTTGCTTCTGATTCTTTTCTTTCATAAGAGAACAATTAGGAGTTGAAGATACATCCAAGGGGCAAAGAGGGCCTCTACAAAAAACGGGAAGATGCTTAACACATTCCATGCAAGTCAAATTCAGTAAAGAGTGTTGGCCCAAGAAATTGAATGGTTTTGAAGATTAACAAAGGAACTCAAAAATGAACCAGGTCTATCACTGGAGACAGAGATACATGCATAGTTAAGGCACGTAAGGTGCACATGCAGGAGATAAACAAAATCTGGGAAATAAGGAGATATCTCCTGATCGAAAAGATTGCAAAATGATAAGGAGAAGGACTCCTTATTCAGTAAGAACAGAATCAAAGTTAAGGAAGGATTCGAGGAGTTGAGATTAACTAGAACTCTTCCACCAAGGAAGAGTAACATTAGAACTCTAGTAAATCTCTCGTCTACTAATCCTGTATATTGCAGATTGTTCTTATTTTTAAGGGCACGCACAAAGGCAGAAGTTAAGCAAGAATTGAGAGCAAAATTAGCAAGGAAAATTTTGCAAGCAGCTCGTGTGAGATTTAAGTGTGCGACCCTGAAGCTACTTGAACCTTCTAGAAGAACCAGTTCCAATTATTTCTTTTAGTCTAGTTTACTTGTAGTAGATGATTTCAACTTGTACCTTTCAGCTTTATCTAGAAGCGTCTGTCATAGGTACTGTGAATTTCAAGTTATAGCTAACTTGGAGTTTGTCGCAAATAGCTAGAGGCTAGTTTGCCACAAAGGGATTATAGATAATCCTAGGTTTACAAAAGAGTTTTTGTAACTGCTGCTTGGCTCACTGATTTAGTAAAAGAGTTTGGGAAAATCCTACTGGGAAGTAGGTCGTGGTTTTTCACTTTTGAGTCAGGTGTTTTCCACGTAAAAATCTCTGTGTTCTTTATTTTCTGTATTTATTATTCCGGAAACAGTAGAGGTTGGAACACATAGAATAACCTGGTCNGAAGAGGCTAACACCTTAGGAAAATATCAAGATGAGTGCACCACCCGGAAACTGGGAAGGACAATCAACTGCTAGACCTCCACTCTTCAATGGCCAGTGCTACTCCTGGTGGAAGAATAGGATGAGAGACTATATAATTGGAGAAGACTATGAACTATGGGATATTATTACTGATAGTCCTTTGGCCACCATGAAGACTAATGTTGAAGGAATAGATGTGCCAAAGACAAGAGCTGACTGCACTGCTGAGGATTTGAGAAAGTGGGAGAAAAATGCCAAGGCCAAGAAGTGGCTTGTGTGTGGACTTGGTCCAGATGAGTACAACAGAATTCAAAGTTGTACCACTGCCAAGGAAATTTGGGACACCTTGCAAGTGGCTCCTGAAGGAACTGCTCAAATGAAGAGATCTAGAGGTACTCTACTATATTCTCAATATGAGAATTTCTCTATGAAGGAAGGAGAGACCATTCAAGATATGTACACTAGGTTCACTACATTGACTAATGAACTTAAATCTCTTGGAAGGACTCTTCTTGAGGAAAACAAGGTTGAGAAGATTTTGACAAGGGTTCTGCCAATCTCTTGGGAGAGTAAGATCACTGCAATTCAGGAATCCAAGAACATTGCAACTCTCAAACTGGATGAGCTAATTGGAAATCTCACTGCCTATGAACTTAGAGGCAGACAATGAATATTGATGCTCCCAAGAAGGAAAGAAGTTTGGCACTAAAAATCACTGAGGGAGAAGAACTGGAGGAAGATGAAATGGCTATCATCACCAAGGACTTCAAAATTTATCTTATGAGAAGAAAAGGCACCTCAAGAGGTGGAAATTACAACAAGGCAAGGGCACCAGAAAATCCACTAATGAGGGCTGCTACAAATGTGGGAAAACTGATCATCACATCAAGAACTGCCCTCAGTGGGAAGTTGAATGGATAAGGGGAATGTCTGAATGAAGAAACCGGAAGAAGGAACAGGTTCGTCCCAAGAAGAACAAAATATCAACAAAGGTTATGGTTGCTGCTTGGGGAGAAAGTTCAGATGAAGAATTAGATGATGAAGATGAGATGAACAAGCACTCATGGAAATTGGTGAATCAGATGAGGAATCTGAGGTTCAAGTGAAAGGAAGTAGCTAAATATGGTACATAGATAGTGGCTGCTCAAAACACATGACTGGTAACAAGGACCAGTTCCTTTCACTTGAGGACCTCAAAGGAGGAAATGTCTCCTTTGAAAATGGAAAGAAAGGTGAAATCATTGGGGTTGGTAAGGTAGGTAAGGATGACACTCGTTCCATTGATAATGTCTACCTAATAGATGGCTTGAAATATAGCCTAATCAGTGTTTCACAATTGTGTGACAGAGGTAACTTGGTAGCATTCACCTCTACAAAATGTTTTGTAATAAATCTTATCACTAACAAGATTGTTTTGCAGGTAAAAAGAGTGAACAATATATACATCATAGATCTTTCCACACTTTCAGAAAATGAATTAACATGCTTAAGTGTGTTGGACAGTGATCCCCTCCTTTGGCATAAGAGACTTGGACATGCAAGTATGAGTCAACTTAACAAATTAGTCTCCAAGGACTTAGTGATAGGTCTGCCTAACATTATGTTCAAGGAAGACAAAGTCTGTGAGACTTGTGCAAGGGGGAAGCAGGTAAGATCCTCTTTCAAAAGCAAGAAAGTGGTAAGTACCACCAGATCGATGGAACTGGTACATATGGATCTTTGTGGTCCTATGAGAACTTTAAGCAAAGGTGGTAAGAGATATGTGATGGTGCTTGTTAATGACTATTCTAGGTTTACCTGAATATTGTTTCTAACATCTAAAGATGAGGCATTCAACATGTTTACTTCCTTTGTTAGAAAAAATTAAAAACAATTAGGAAATCAACTTGCATCAATTAGGTTTGATCATGGCACTGAATTTGAAAATGCTAAATTTGCTGAATTTTATGATGAGCATGGCATAGATCAAATCTTTTCTGCCCCTAGAACTCCACAACAAAATGGAGTGGTTGAAAGAAAGAATAGGACACTTGAAGATATGTCTAGGAATATGCTTCTTTCTAGTAAACTACCTCATAGCTTCTGGGCAGAAGCTATTAATACTGCATGCTATATCATAAATAGGTGCATGACTAGACCACTTGTAGAGAAGACTCCCTATGAGTTACTTAAAGGGAGAAAGCCCAATATATCCCACCTTAGGACTTTTGATTGCAAGTGCTTTGTGCACAACAATGGTAAAGACTCCCTAGGTAAGTTTTATCCCAGAAGTGATGAGGGAGTATTCTTGGGATATTCTTCACATAGTAAGGCTTATAAAGTCTATAACAAAAGAACTATGTTTGTTGAAGAAAGTGTGCATGTAATTTTTGATGAAACTAACATTCTTTCTGAGAGACATGAGCAAAAGGATGAAGAAATTGGGCTGGTCAGAAACTCAGTCCAAACTGGAGCAACACTGGAGGAAGGAACATGTTCATCCCTCCCTGGAAACATGACAGGGGGAACTGAAAAAATTAATTTCCAAACCTCATTGGAACCTGTACCTGATCATGTTCCACAGTAACAAGGTACTGAAGGAACTTCAAGGAGTAACCAGTTGGTTGTGAAACCATACAGATATCAAAGTTCTCACCCTATTGAGAACATTATCACTGATCCAACCTCTGGAATCAAAACCAGATCCTCTTTGAAGAATCTGTGTGCTTTTGATGCTTTCCTATCTCTTATTGAACCTAAAAATATTGTTGAGGCTTTGCAGGATGCAGACTAGGTGAATGTAATGCAAGATGAACTCAACCAATTTGAAAGAATTCAAGTTTGGCATCTGGTACCAAGACCCTTGGATAGATCAGTAATTGGCACAAAATGGGTCTTCAGAAACAAATTTGATGAAGATGGAACAGTTGCAAGAAACAAGGCAATATTGGTGGTTCAAGGATACAGTCAAGAGGAAGGCATAGACTATGATGAAACCGTTGCTCCAGTGGCAAGGCTGGAAGAAATAAGACCCCTTATAGCTTTGCTGCTTACATGGAATTCACCTTTCACCAGATAGATGTCAAGAGTGCCTTCCTAAATGGCTATCTAAAGGAACATGTGTTCGTCAGGCAACCTCCAGGGTTTGAGAACAAGGAGAATCCTGATCATGTGTGCAAACTTGACAAAGCATTGTATGGACTCAAGCAAGCTCCCAGAGCATGGTATGAAAGGTTATCAAAACTCCTGCTTGAGCATGACTACAAGAGAGGTAAAACTGATAGTACTTTATTCTTAAAGGAAAAAGGTAAAGATCTCTTGGTAGTTCAGATATATGTAGATGACATAATCTTTGGAGCAACTACTGAAAAGCTAAGTAAAGAATTTGCTAAACTAATGGGGGTGAATTTGAAATGATCATGATGGGTGAGCTTAATTTCTTTTAGGCTTACAAATTAAACAAAATTCAAATGGAACTATGATCCATCAACAAAAATATGTGAAAGAGTTGCTTAAAAGGTTTAAAATGGAAGACTCCAAAGAAATTGACACTTCTATTTCAACAGCCACAAAACTAGATGTAGATGAACTTGGTTCATCTGTTGATCAAAAGCTGTATAGGGGAATGATTGGTTCATTGTTGTATCTTACCGCCAGCAGACCTGGCATTGTTTTCAGCGTAGGACTTTGTGCAAGATTTCAGGCTAATCCTAAGGAATCTCACTTGATTGCTGTGAAAAGAATCTTGAGATACCTAAAAGGCACCATTGATCTCTGCCTTTGGTATCCAAAGGGGAGTAACTTCAATCTTTTGGGATATGATGATGCTGACTATGCAAGTTTTCTAGTGGATAGAAAGAGCACCTCAGGTATGGCACATTTTCTGGGCTCATGTCTCGTGTCTTGGGCGACTAAAAAGAAAAATTGTGTGGCTCTATCTACTACTGAGGCTGAGTATGTAGCTGCAGCCTCATGTTGTGCTAAACTATTGTGGATTAAACAACAATTGACAGATTTTGGAATTGATGTTGGATGCATCCCTATCTTTTGTGATAATACCAGTGCTATAAGTATGACAAAGAACCCCGTTCATCATAAAAGAACTAAGCACATAGATGTTAGACATCATTTTTTAAGGGATAATTATGAGAAAGGATGATCTCTATTGAATTTTGTGCTACTGATAAACAGATTGCTGACATCTTTACAAAAGCACTAAGTAGAGAGCATTTTGAAAGGAACAGGTTAGAGTTAGGGATGATTAAGATGACCTAATTGAACCAGTTCATAATGTATAGGAAAAAGAAATTAAAAAAAAAATCTTTTTTTTTTGCTAGAAATTATGAAATTTGTGTAAATAATCAGATTAATCGTTGCTCAGTCTCATGTTGTAAATAGCATTCTCTCTTTCCATGTTTTGAAATGACTCATTGGTTACTAATGATGTTATTCCTATTGTTGAAAGTTGAGGCTTGATCAAGAGGTTGCTTACATGATGAACCTGGTTCATCAGTGTTGATTCATCTGAAAGGCGAGGAATGTGTTTTCCACCATACACATTTTGAAATATTAATAGTTAATAATGAGCACAAATCTACCTAAAACAAGATCTTTTCAAAATCTAGTTTTTATTCTAATTTTGAACTAGTTCCGTCACCACTTAGAATCCCATCAAATTAAAAGCCTAGAAAATAGGTAGTCGTAACCGCCATCTCTAACTGACACTTATAGAAGTGATTAGACTTCTTTTTTATCCAAAATACTCCCGTTATATATTAATTACCCATCCCTTTTAGAACCCCATCATCATCACTTCTCTAAGTCATCATTCACTAAGCCATAACCGTCGAAACCCTTTCATCTCTCTACTCCAAAACCTTGATTCTAATTCTCATTTCTTCTTCAACTCAAAATATTCTTCTTCCATCTTCAATCAAAAATGACTAACCCTTCGGACAACCCTGTTACTCCACCACCTGTTACTCCATCACCTGTTACTCCATCTTTGACTTCTTCAACACCTCCACCACCAAGTCCTACTCCGTCTCAACCCAGTCCTACTATTCCTCAACCTAGCCCTAGTTCAGAACCCAGAAAAAGAAGGGTTAAAATGCTTGCCAGAAAAACAGTGGCTACAGGTTCTCTCGCCAGAAAATTGAATGCCAAACTACAAGCCAATCAGGCCCCATAATTAGAAAATTCAAGTGATTCGTTTAAATCGGCTACTAAGGAAGCAGCAGGATCATCTGATTCTGAACAGGTATTATTTGTACCTAAGTTCACTTCTGAGAATGTGTCTAAAATAGCGGAGAATTTAGAAAACAAGTTTATTTTGGTTGGGTCTATAATAGATGTGGAGTTGCCAGAAGTAAGACGAAGAGGTGGTGAAATAAAATTGGGAAGGAAATAGAGAGAGAGGGAGGTCGGAGTGAAGCGAGGGGAACGGGGGAAGAAACTACTAGATTTTCTATGTGTGAAACTAGAACAGTAGTAATAGAAGAGGGAGCTAAGAAGTCAGGGAAAGTGAATCAAGAGAAGCGGCTGAGGGATTAGTAAATCTAGGAAAATCTACAGATGAACCTGGTTCATCTATTGAGGAGATCTTAGCAGATCTTATGAAGAAGTTAGGAGAGATTTATAACCCAAAGAAGAAAAGGACTCCAAAGGCTAAGAAGTCTGAAACTGCAGGAGTAAGGAAGAAGAGAAAAGTTACTCCATCTGCTGATTTTGAAACTCCTCTTCTAAGAGAAAGAACTACAAGAAGTGCACTTAGGCAGAGTGAGGAGGAGTTACAAAAAGCTTTGGAGGAAAGTAAGAGAAAGAGAGCTGAGAAGGGAAAGGACAAAATTGTTGAGCCTGTAGAGGCTGTTGAGATTGAGGAGATGGACCTAGTCCATCAAGATGATCAAAGGGCAGAAGATGAGGTTCAGACCCCCAAACCACAGAAAGCCAAGACTTCTTCAAAGAAGTCTGCATCTTTGTATGTTGCACCCTCAACTATAGCCAAGAGAACCAAGTCTACAGTAAAATCAAAGAAAGTTCAAACTGATGAAGAGGAGGATTGGAGTGCTGAGGAAGAAGATGAGTCTGCTGGAGAGAAGGACAATTTGACTAAGTTTGGGAAGCGCATCGTTTTGAAGAGGGGATTGTTGAAAGATTTGGAGGAATCTGGCATGGTCTATCTGATGGATAAGCTGGAGATGTAGGGATGGAAGGACATGGTCCTTCAGTTGGATGGGAGGCTGGCCAGAAGTGAGATAGTATAGTTCATGGCTAATGCCGTAAGCAAGGACGGCAGGGTCTCTAGCCAAGTAAAGGGAACCAAAATTTCCTTTGATGCCATAGAATTGGAAGAAGTGCTTGGGATTCCGTCTGAAGGCTATGATGATTACACCAGGCAGAGATGGCCCAACTTAGATGCTCTTCATACTGCTCTGCAAATCACCAGAAGGTTCTGTGACAATGAAAAGGAGGTTGAACCAAGGGTTGTCTACAAGAGTGAGATGAAGCCCCCTCATAAGGTGGTGTTTGAGTTCATTAACAAGTGTGTACTGCCAAGGCAGGAGAGAAGACACATAGCCAACTACATGGACTTAGTTCTCATAGAGTGCCTGAATAGTGGAAAGCAGATCAATTGGCCTTACTTCATCATTAAGCTGCTGGACATGGTGGTAAACGGTTCCAAGGCTCATGCCATTCCTTATGGCTTCATCCTCACAACTGTACTTGCTCAGTACAAGGTGCCTCTGAAGAAGGAAGAAATGGCCATAGTCAAGGATCACTTTGGCAAAAATACTCTTCTGGCATGTGACTATATTGTCAATGTTCCTGACAATGAACCTGGTTCATCCAGGAAGACACATGTGGACAGCAAAGCCAGAGCACTTGTGCAGGAGGGTGGGCTAAGGATGCAGAAATACTTAGGCTGAAGAACCGCCTGGCAGAGATTGAATATGAGAGGGAAGCTCTCAGAACTGAGCTTGCCAAAGAAAAGGAGAAGAATGGGGGGATTCTTAAGGATATGTTATCTCTTCTCCAAGCCAAAAATCCAGCCTCCACCTCTTCCCAGCCTTAGTAGTCCAGCCTGTCTTCGACCTTCAGTGACCCAGATTAGGAATTTTTCTTGTTTTTTTTGCTCATGATATTAACTGTTTTTATTTCTTCTTATGGATTGTGGTTGAACAATGCTTCTATCAATGAATTTTGTTGTGTTTGCTCTTAATCTTGTTTCATTTTCTTTGATAGTTTGCATTATTGGTTTACTATTGATGATTAATCCATGATTGCATTTGCAGTTGCCCTAGTGTCCATGAGTAATTCTTAAATATCTAGGACTTTCTAAATTTTGCAACTTTTCGATGATGCCAAAAGGGGGAAAATTGGTATGTGCTATTCTGAACATGTGATATTTATAACCTAATGAACTGGTTCTTTTATGATAAATGATCAATACTCTAAAATGTGTTAATGTTGGATTAAGTTGGTTATAGGCCTAAGCACAAAGTTTGTCATCATCAAAAAGGGGAAATTTGTCAGCCCAAGAAATTGAATGGCTTTGAAGATTGACAAAGGAACTCAAAGATGAACCAGGTCCATCACTAGAGACATAGACACATGCAGAGTTAAGGCACGTAAGGTGCTCATGCAGGAGATAAATGAAATCTTGGAAATAAGGAGATATCTCCTGATCGAAAAGATTGCAAAATGGTAAGGAGAAGGACTCCTTATTCAGTAAGAACAGAATCAAAGTTAAGGAAGGATTCGAGGAGTTGAGATTAACTAGAACTCTTCCACCAAGGAAGAGTAACATTAGAACTCTAGTAAATCTCTCGTCTACTAATCCTATATATTGCAGATTGTTCTTATTTTTAAGGGCACGCACAAAGGCAGAAGTTAAGCAAGAATTGAGAGCAAAATTAGCAAGGCAAATTTTGCAAGCAGCTCGTGTGAGATTTAAGTGTGCGACTCTGAAGCTACTTGAACCAGCTCCAACTATTGTCTTTTAGTCTAGTTTACTTGTAGTAGGTGATTTCAACTTGTACCTTTCAGCTTTATCTAGAAGCGTCAATAGGTACTGTGTGTTTCAAGTTATAGCTAACTTGGAGTTTGTCGCAAATAGCTAGAGGCTAGTTTGCCACAAATGGATTATAGGTAATCCTAGGTTTACAAAAGAGTTTTTATAATTGCTCTTTGGCTCACTGATTTAGTAAAAGAATTTGGAAAAATACTACTGGGAAGTAAGTCGTGGTTTTTCACCTTTGAGCCAGGTGTTTTCCACGTAAAAATCTCTATATTCTTTATTTTCTGTATTTATTATTCCGCAAACAGTAGAGGTTGGAACACATAAAAGAACATGGTCCTTCTATGGCTAGTGCACATGAAAATTGGACATCACACAAATCACCCCCTCTTGTGTGATTTTGACGTTTAGAACATCAAGGAGCTAGGATTTTTCATTAAGGGAATTGAAAATAGAAAAAGTAAACACACAACTATCAATATAATATAATTTTTCAGTAAAAGTCAAGGACTCAATTTGACATCCCTTGGATAAGCGCACACTTTTATTCACTTAAATATATCTTCAATTAAGAGCAAACATTGGCAAATCCCAAAGAAACATATTCAAGCAACATGAGCTCACGCAAAGGATTTCCAATGTTCTGGACATCCTTCTTCATCTCCTTCCTCCTTAAGTTGCTCTTGTCCGGACAAGAACCCAAATTCAGAATTTCGAACATGCACGAAGTCCAATGTCAAATTTCCCGCAGCATCATTGGCACGTCCCCAACCATTCGACTTGAGGACTACATGTTCGCGGTTATGATCAGTTGAACTTCGATTTTTTAGTTGGATGCTCAGATTCTCTATCGGATAATGCTGGTGCCTATGCCAATCTTTGTCAACGATAAGCTGTTGATCTAGACGTGTTGCTCTACTTTCAGCAATCAACTCATTAATAGTAGCACTAAATCTTGCTGGGAGATTGCCCTTTGATATCCATGAATCATTCTTGGGTGACAGAAGAGAGTGAGCACGTCCTTCATTTACTGCTAATCATTCTTGGATTAGTTTTGTTGGGAGTACGTGCAAAATAAGCTATTACTTAGTAATTGATAATCTAGTAAAAATGACAACTTGCTACCACGGTTTAATATTTATTGATAGTAAAAAATAAAAAAAGTAAAACTATTTACATAGTGTTTATATAACTTAAATCTTTTAAAGAATACATCAGACAAAGGAACAATTATGCATGATTGCGTTCAACGACACAAAATGATATATTTTTATATTTAGAAAATAACTTATTTATAATTTTTTTTTTTATCTATTTTATCCTTAATATAGAGCTTTTGTAGTCACACAAATTGAAAGCCCCCGCAAAATCTTTTACCCATTAAGATTTAAAACCAAAAATTTAAAAAAAATAAAAAAGTTCTTAAACTTTATATCAAGTGAAACTACATCACAGAAATCGAGACGGATAGAGTAAATTTTTACATATACTTGCATCAAATTTTCTTGATTTTCAATAAATGATATAATGCTGTTCTTGAATAAATATACAGGCTTTTCAATAGTCACAAAGGCATATTTAAGGCATTGACAGTGTAATCTACACTATCAAGAACCAGAAACAGACGAGTTGTCAACTTCATAATCATAATGTGTTTATTCATGTAATATTTGGTTATTTCAATGTGACATGTACTCACGTGTTTACGTTATGCCTTTTCCTATTGTTAATGATTACTAGTCTGTTTGAGTTTGCATAACACTCAAAACTCATATATAGGAGATAGATTTTTTGTAGTATCAAAAGATACCTTAGCTAGAGTTTGGACATAAATTTGATAGAAATTTCTTAAAAGAAAATTTTGAAAGTAAAAATTCTGTTTCAACATGTATTTTATTTGAAAAATGATTAAAGTTTATGAGTGAAGGATAAATTTTCACCCAAAAATTATATTGCCCCAACTCAGTTTTTGGAACTTAAAGATTTTTCTTCAATAATTATTTCAAAAACTTATCAAGTTTCACGAACAAACAACGTTTTAAATATTTTTTGAAAAAATATAGCCAAAATCTATGTCCAAACGGGTACTTAGTAGCCAGGCGTTTGGATATAAGAATTGTGAAATCCCGAATTCTTTTTTTTGCAAGTGAAAATGGTATTTTAAAATTAGAGTTCTGTTCGGACCTGAATACAATTTGGAGTTGTTTTTAAATTTTTGTGAGTGATTTGAAATAAAAAAATTTGAAAAATATTATTTTGGAATTTTTAAAATCTTTGAAAATTTTCAAAAAAAGATATTTGTGAAATTTAAAATATTTACGGCCAAACGTTGATTCCGGAAAATGTAAAAAACAAAATCAAAAAAAATACCTTATCTTCACAAGTTTCCAACTTCTTATATATTCTCCATGCTTGCTCCACCCAAAATTAACCGTTTGTTTATCAACTGACTCATTCTTTTAATTTCAAACTTT
The DNA here is from genome assembly GCA_005239525.1 of Nicotiana knightiana. Lineage (NCBI taxonomy): Eukaryota > Viridiplantae > Streptophyta > Magnoliopsida > Solanales > Solanaceae > Nicotiana > Nicotiana knightiana. The sequence continues at coordinate 76,547 of ML368874.1, forward strand.
AAATATGAAATTTGGAAAATAGATTTTAGGAGTTTTAAATAGATTTGAAAAATTAAATTAAATTTTCATTTACAAAATTTCAATTGTGTTTTCACGTCCAAACATATCAACTTTTAAATATTCTTTTTCAACTAACTTTAAATGGGGAATCAAGCACGCGTTTACACATAGATTGGCTATTTTTTTTCAAAGAATAAAATTTAAAATATTGTTTGTTCATGGGATTTAATCAGTTTTTAAAAAAATATACATATAACTCAAGTTCCCGAAAACTTGTTTAGAATAGTATTTGGGTGAAACATTTTCTTCTACTCACAAAACTTCAAATTTTTTTTAAATTAAATGCACTTCCAAACACAACTTCAACTTTCAAATACTATTTCTCAACACAATTTCAAAAATTCTTTTTTTTAAATTTCAACCAAATTTATATTCAAACGCTAGCTTAATGATCTAGTTGGTTGACTACCTAAACTTTTACTTTATTGGTGAGAATTCGACTCCCTACCTTGCAATCCCCTCCTGCATTTCCTCTTCCCCTATCCCCTATATATAATTAAAAAAATTAACTTCAATTGTTTTTTTTTTTTTAAATTAACCAATTCATGTCCAAATGCTATAAGCAAATAAATATATCTTCTGTTTAACAGGTTAAACTTTTAGATAAAATTATTATACACATAAAAAAAAAAAATGAAATAAAAGAGATCCGACTTCCACTTTTCTTTTCCTCTGTTACTGCGAAAACGAGGGAGGGGTGAAAAAGGATACAGAGTCAAATATTTACTTTTTAACTTAGCTTCAAATGGAGGAATCTTATTGGTGAAAATTGGACTCCACCGTGCAATTTCATTATCCATTTCCCATTCCCTATCCCCTATATAGAACCTTTTAAAAAAATTTAAGAAATTAAAAAAACTTAACTTCAATTTTTTTTTTTCAAATTTCAATCAATTCATGTCAAAACGCTATAAGTAAATAAAAATATATTTTTTTCTAATAATTTAGCCTTTTAGATGACAAGATTACACACATCAACGCTAACTAATATAATGCCAATATCAAAAATAAAATAAAAAAATTTAAAGAAGTATGCTTCCACTTTTCTTTTCCTCTATTGTTGGGAAAACGAGAGAGGAGTGATCGTTTGTTCATGGAATTTGATCAGTTTTTAAAAAAAGAAAATTGAGAAAAACTATTTCAAGTTCCCAAGAGCTTGTTTAAAATGGCCTTTGAGTGAAACCTTTTCTTCCGCTCATAAAACTTCAACTTCTTTTCAAATGAAATGTACGTCTAAACACGATTGAACTTTTAAAAATTATTTTCCAACACAGTTTAAAAAATTCTTTTTTCAAATTTCAACCAAATCTTTATTCAAACACTAGCTTAGTAATTCAATGGGTTGGCTACCTAAACTTTCACTTTATTTGTGAGGATTTGATTCCCTACCTTGCAATCTCGTCCCACATTTCCTCTTCTCTTATCCCGTATATATAATATTTACAAAAATTAACTTCAAATGTTATTTTATAAAAAAATTCAACCAATTGATGTCCAAACCCTATAAGCAAATAAATAAATACTCTTTCCGTTTCAGTTTATGTGAACCTATTTCCTTTTTGGTCCGTTCTAAAAAGAATGATCCCTTTCTAAATTTGGAAATAATTTAGCTTAAATTTTCGATTCTACCTTTAATAAAATGAAAAGCTTCTATAATCACACAAATGCTTTGGACCTCTTTTTGACTTGTTTAGGGTCACAAATTTCAAAAATCTTCATTTTTTCTTAAACTCCGTGTACAGTCAAACACGTTCACATAAATAGAAACGGGAGGGAGTATTCCCTTTCACAGCTTAAACTTTGAGATGAAATTGTTACACACATTTTCAATATTTTTTCCTTTGTTATAGAGAAAACGAGGGAGGGGTGAAAAAGGATACGAAATGTTTACCTTGAGAGTTTTTTCTTCTTCTCTCATTATGTCCTGCTAATCTCTTTCTGCAACTCCTCTTTGACTCATCAAACTCACTCACTAAATGAAACCTTCATTTATAATTAATTCCAGAAACAATAATCAGCAGAAAACATTATATTACTTCCGTATCTACTATGGGTAGACATGATACACGTATATATGGCCTAATATACATGTATAATATACGTGGGAAGCTGGGTTTTTTAACTGGAAAAATACTCCTTTAGCCTCTTTAATTAGGAAGACTGTAATAAGAGCTTTTTATGGATGATTTCATAATGCGAAAATTCATTTATACTATCAATTATGCAATTTCTTTGTGTGTTTAATTACTAAATATAAAAATATTGATACATTATTAGGTCTCTAAACAATAAGTCCTCAGATATAACTGTCTATAAAAATGGGACTAAAAAACCTAGGAAATCGTGTTTGTTGCCTGGTATAACAATTAAAATACACTGATCGTGCACTTAAATATTTGAGTCTATATAAGTCAAATAATGCGTAGTAACTTAGTAATAACAAATTAATTAAACATATGATATTTTATATTGATGGTATATTTTTTGGTATTAATGTAAACTTAAAATCATGAAATAATGCAGACCTGCTACACTGTTGACAGAAGCGTTGTTCAAGGCCAAGAACCACAACTTGTGGAGCCTTAGCATGCATTGTACACACTTTATGTCTTCTGTGATAAGCCTTGGCATTCACCAGCGTCACCTGGCATCCCTCCACCTGACACCTCGGCACCACCGCCGCCGCCTCATCATCACCGCCAGTGAAATGTTGTTTCCCTCTCTTGTTCATAACAAACCCCACCACCTCTCCACCGCCGTGAGGTCGCGGCTCATAATTTTCAATACAATGCCTTTTCCCCAAGTTAAGGTTCAAGCACATCAAATTATGGTCCTTTTCCCTTTGGATTAAGTATTCACTGTTGCTTACAGCACTTTTATTCACTCGTCTTGCTATTAATTCGGAACTGTTGAGCGGACACGTGTAGTCAAACGTCTGCCCAATATTGGTAATTGGATCTTGGTTAAATATGTTGCTACTGTTGTTATAATTCCACTGAATCAGTCCCTGGGAGGAAGTACTAGTCGACGTCGTAGTAGTAGTACCAAGTTGCCAGAAGTCCCATGCATGAGTAGAATTACTATTTTGTCCCCCATTATTTCCACCATTGTTGCTGCTGCAGCTCTCAATACTATTGCTGAAAAAGTTCAAACCCCCATTTGCCATTGCTTATTTTGTGTGTGTGTGTGTGTGTTTTTTTTTTCTGGAAGTAGATTAGAGGTAGAGTACTATTGACTGGGAAAGGCAAGTAGTACTTTGGTGAATGTAATGGATTGGATAGTTTGCGGAAGTAATGGTAAGGGGCTTATATTTACTGCTGAATTCAAAATTTAATACATTTGTACTTTATTTTGTTCCATTTTAGATGATATTTTTCTCTACACCTTTATAATTAAAAACTACGTAGTACTTAGATTATAACTTTTCGTTTTTTCTTAGACAACACATTACTGATAGAATTTTGCCACATTCTTAAGACCATAAATTTTAAGGACAGTCTCCTTATATGCTAAGAGTTTTTTTAAAAATAAAAACTGTTTACAAGAAAATAACTTCATATAAAAGTAAAGAGAAAGTATTTATTAAAAGTTTAAAGAATTATATATATATATATATATTAGTGAACTCAATTGATCCTATAATCATCCATCAATGTCAGGGATGGAGCAAGGGGCTAAAGGGTTCATCTGAATCATTTTCGCTTAAATTACATATATAAGGTTGAATTTCTTTATATACATATATGTAAAATGTAAAATTCCCTTGACTTCTACACATGTTTTTTTTTTTTTTTAATCTTTTTGAAACTATTTGATGAAAACCATACGTCAACCATATGGATTAATGCCGAAAGCAAGAGATACATCAGATGTGTGTCTTCTTAAAAAGAAGAAAGTAAGGATATGACATTCAAAGTCGGAAAAAGATTATTGAGGTGGGGTAGGGGTGGAGACTGGTGGATTGTTGTGGATGATGAACTGTATTCTACTAGAATTACTACTTCTGCGGACTAGGGCTAGAAGCTTTTTAAGAGAAAAGCTGATAGTTTTGCAGCAGATGATAAGAAAGGAACCGGTAATAGTCGATTAAAACTGTGATCAGATGGAGGGAATATTGTACTGTCAAAATCTATCTTTAGAATATTTAAACCAAGATAATATTAGTGGAAGACTTCTCAAGTCGTTATTTGTTGAAATGGCCCGAGAAGCGGCGAAGTTTGTGGTCGAAGAGTCAACAAAGGACGAAGCCGAAGAGTCAACAAGGGTCGAGGTCAAGGTAGACTGTCTTTGACGGAGTAACAAGAGCTAATTTCAAGACATGATATGACAGAGAATATTCTAGTGGATATTCTCTTCACTTGTACTATTAGGGTTTGTTAGGAGTATGTTCCCTATAAATAGAAAAACACTATGATAGGGGACATGGGATTTTTTTTTATTTTTTTTTAATTTAAGCCATTAACCTCCGGCATAATGACTTTGGTTATGGAGAGGTTTGACTAGACCCCTACCATGTCAATATATATATATATATATATATATATATATATATATATATATATATATACCAAAAAAAGTACAAAGTCGGAGGGGGACATGGACCTTACCTCCAACACAAAAGATTGACTAGTTCAATCTTTAAAAAGGAAGAGATACATCAATATTTATACTTTTCCATTACACAAGCTTATAAAAGTCAACTAACAAAAAAATTAGCCTTGTCATATCTTCTTTTAATGTTAGGAAGTTGCCATCTATCTAGTTGAAATGGTTGTTGATACCCAATTCTTTTCTATATTATTTTAAAAATGCATATATATATATATATATATATATATATCCAAAATAATGCATGAGCATTAATGATATTTTTCCATAATTTCAGCATTTTTAAGGGATTTTTTAATTAATTTATCCCAGTATTTTGTTATATAAATAATTACTAATTGCATCACAAATAATTTTATAATAATTTTACGACCCAATTTCACTACTTATATTTATACTAAGTCTAATTATTTCATAAATAGCTACATTTATATTTTTGGGTTATAATTGCAATAATAGCCCATGCATGCATAAAATAGCTTTTTATATTTTTATAATATTGAGTAATTATTTTAAATATGCATGAAAATCATTTTTATAATCTGCTAATTATTTCTACAAATTATTTTTACTAATTAATTGGGTATTTAACAAATAGCCCTATAATCCCTTTTAATTCTCTGACCTAACCCATTACACTAGCCCAAACATTAAAAAATATACCAGCCCAAAACCCCAAGCCCAATTATGTGCCTACCCGACTCAAAGACCTCGCCTAATCGTGGCCGTTGATCTCTAAGATCAACGGTCCACGTTATTTCTTACCTTTTTAATCCTAAGACTAACCCTAACCCACATTCCCCTTTTCTTCCGCCATCACTGCTTTCCCTACTCTCTCCATTCTCTCTCAAATACCCCCTGAAAACCTAGCCGTCGTCACCTGCAAAACTCTCCGTCTATGGGGTTTCTATGTATTTTCGGCCCTTGCCGTCCTGTTACATCTTCTGATTGTTCGACTTCATGGAATTCTAAGTGAATCTCAAAGAGATTCAACCAGTTTTGTTCGAAACTTCTCTCACAAGACTGTCTATGGCCACTCTCGTTTGTGAGTATTGTTTCTTGTGTGTTTTTGGTTTGGATCAATGGTTTTGGACCGAGTTTCTTTCATCCCTGCTATTTTTTTAAAATCCTGGTCTTATAACTACTTGGATCTGTTCAGATCCTTGTAGATCTAAAGCGTTTCGAGTGTTATTTGATATTTGCCCTCAAAAATTTTCTGTTTTGGTTAATACTGTTTCGATTCAATTACTTTTTCTGAAATTAGGGTTCATCCTAAGTTTCTTTGAAAAGGTTTTTCTAACTATCAAGTGTTGAACCTGATTATTTCTTTACTAATTTGATTAATTTTCGTGTATATGCTTAAACCGTAGGTGTTTCTGTTTGTGACACTGATTTCTTCATCTTTTTCCCGTTATTGTGTTTATTTCTGTTAACCAATTATATTGACTGATTCTATTTAGGTTTCGAATGATTTTTTCTTGTTAAAATCAATATTTTTTGTGATTTTTTACCCATTTCCTTATTTGTGAATTTAATTAGTAATCCTTGCCTTATTTGAATTATCAGTCTAACTTAAGGGGCTTGATTGACTCCTATATGGTATAAGATTGATTTCTTGCCTTATTTGAGCCCTACTTTTGTACCGTTAATTGACTCTCCCCAATTTAAGGGGTCTCTTCCGGATTTCTCTATAGGAATTGATTCCCTAATTGGATGATGTATTTTATTTAATTACCCTTGTTTTACGAACTGTGATTTCCTCTTTACCTTATTTGTTTACCTCATTAAATGTTATATATATGCTTCCATTATGATTCTTCAAGAACGAACAATAGTTCACAAACACACCCACACACTCTGCTCTCATCTCTCTGCTACTTGTGTTCATTGTACTGTCTAGCCGGCTGAAAGCCAAGGCTAGACCACTGAATCCTGCATACTTTCACCTTCTATCTTTTGCTTCCTTTAACTGGTATGTTCCTATTCCTAATGTCTTTTATTATACTATGAAGCCTGAACCTATGTTCTCTCTCATCTATTGCTTTACTTCTGTTGAATCCATGCCTCTTCTGTATTTCACTTAGCATGTCTACTTTTGCGTTTAAATCTGTATCTTTCCTGTTTATTGCTTTAATCAGCATATCTATTTCTGTGTTTAAGCTTCAATCCTTTCCTGTTTATTGCCTTAAACCAGCATGCTTACTTAGGCATTTAGAGTCTTATCCTTCCTGTCCATTAACCTCAACTGGTATAACCACTTCTGTGCAATTAAATCCCTATCATCTCTATGAATTGTTAGCATGACCACCCCTCCATTTAAGTTCTATGTTCTTCCTGTATGCTGCTTTAAGTCAGTATGATTACTTCTGCTATGTGCTCTGGCTTTTTAAACTTATGTGCTTATTGTCTGTTGCTTCTAATTAGCATCACTAGATCCTTTTGAGTGTTATGAAAGTTGGTTGTCATAATATGTCAATTTGCTTGGTGTTGCTCAGCATGCTTTTGTTTCTGATTGGTTTCATGTGTCCTTGGTTAAGGAATTCTATGTTCCTAACCCCTGCTACCCCTTATTTGTGTAGTTGTTTGATCTCAGCATGCTATGTGTCCACCTAGTGTTAACTAATGAACTAAGCTAAATTTGGGCAATATTAATCTTTGCTTTAAAACTTTGTGATTGTGTCTGCTATTTGCTTGCTGAAGCCTTTGTTTTCAGAATGCTTCTCAACTATTTTCACTTCCAAACTGTTTTCACTTCTGAACTGTTTTCTTCAAACTATTTCTACTCTCCAAACACTACTTTTTCACTCCTACTCTTAGAAGATCTAGGGTCTTGCCCCTCCAGTGTGAGCACTGCCTAGGAGTCCATGAGACTCCTCCGAACTCTGACATACTAGGGCTGGCTCTTCCAAATTGCACAAAAACTATTTTCTTTAAAGGATCTTTGGTGTGAGCATTACCCGGGGTCCCTAAGGCCCTTAGGAACTTTGACGCACCAGGATACTCTCTTAGACACTATGAGATATTGGTACCTTGGATTTGGTTGAAGGCCTGGTCCTCCAGGTTTAATTTTGGGCCTATCTAGGTTCCCTGTAGTATAGTATTATCTATTCTGTGATTCATTTATCGAATGGTCTATAATAATAATTCATGTAAACAGATTTTGGGGATATTAGTAAAATGGGAAGGACTTTTATATATGTTTTATGGGAAAATCGGGTAGAAATCATGCTCCTAGGATTGTTGTGATTATATATACATTAGAAACCATGCTTGTAAGATTATTTTGTGCATTAGAAAACATGCTTATAGGTGCATCATATCATTTGTCCTAAAGTTCTGCATACTCATTTCTGCTTAGAAATCCTATTACTAGGTTGTTATTAATTCTGCCTAAAATCATGATCATTCTCTTGTGTTCATTAGAAACCATGCTTTAGGACTTTTATTGCACTCGCATAAATACCATGCCTATATCGCATAAAATCAGTAGGAACCATTTCTATAAGGGTAAGTTTAAAAGCAGTCCCAACACTTAGATAACATGTTTACAGAGATAAATGTATAAATTCAGTTATGTGATGTTCAACACCTAGACAGCATGCCTATAGGACATAATGAACTCAAACTGCCTGTTTAAAATTGCTTGTTAATATTAAGATTCTGATTAACAATTAGATATCATGCTTATAGGACATCTCAGATCCACGCCTAGGCAAGCCTCTAGGATAATTGAAATCTTGCAAATTGTAAAACTATGATGTGCTTAACTATTTGCGAACTGCTCAGATTCAGCAAGTCCTAAAATCAGTAGGCAAACTGATTAGGTCTCCACTGCCCCGCTTTAAAACAATGCTGCATATATTTTGTTTGTTATGCTCACCTAGATATCTTGCTTTAGGACTCTTAATGTATCTGCAATATTGTTGTTTGAGACGTGCAATTGACTGCTTGTTTGTAGAGGTAAATGTGAGCCCCCTTAATTGTTCATTTACTTGACAGTCCTACTTGTTTTAATTTTCGCTTAGATTTTCTCCTTTTAAGCACTTTAGCAGAGTCTAGAACTGCCTTAATTAGAGGTCCTAAACACCTCCAGGGCGATAAGAAAGAGACGGGTAATGCACGCATAGAGTATGTTTAATTAGAATTGCTTATATAACCACCAAGGAGAGGGTAATTGGGTAGTAAAGGATATGATGACCTGTGCGCTAATGCCACGTGTAACCCCTCTAATTGAGGAAGGTTTACCGGGTATTGCACAGAAATGATCCTATAGTCTAATAAACCCAGGACTTCTTTATTCCCGTTTTTGTTATCCATATGTGTGATTAAACTGCTTTACTTGCTTAATGACTAATTCACAAATTAAGTCTGGCCGGGACCTACCATTATGGACCTTGAGGGGTGCCTAACACCTTCCCCTCAAGGTAATTTCAAGCCTTTACCCAATCTATGGTAATGTAAACTGGTTCATGAGTTACTTGCAATAGGTTCCATAACGCTCCTTAAATCCGTTAGGTGGTGACTCTTCATTTTCCATACCCTTTCTCCAAAAAGGAAAGGAGTTGTCAAATGTCGAAACCCGATTTCGCGAGAAAAAGGGGGGCGCGACAATGGTCCTTTTTCCTCTTTAGGTAATTGGTTAAAAGAGGTATAGAAAGTACTATTTCCACTTGATGATGCTAACTTAGCCAAGTAGTCAGCCACTTGATTGGCTTCCCTATAACAATGAAAAATTTGTACATCCTCCATTTCAATCATTTGAACAATGTCTCTAATCATCTTCCTCAGCTTTAGATTATTGGTGTCTCCATTTCTAATCATGTTGGTGATGACTAGAGAATCCATTTCCAGGTCATATCTGTCAAACCCATTCTGAGTGCACCATCTTACCCCATACATTGTTGCAAGTGCTTCAGCTTGGTTGTTGGAGAAACATTGATATTCATTTTTAAAAACACATTTTAACTCGAGAAAGAGAATCTAATCTCACTTGCTAAGATATAAACATCACCTTTTCACTCAGATTCTTGTCTATACTTTTCTACTAGATCCGAGAATAACTCAAATGTTCAAGGTATTGTCTATCATTCATCACTGTCAGTAAGAACATCCACTTATTCCATCCTTTCTTGGGTGACTCATTCATTCTATTACTCAAATGTCATTTATTGTTATTCATTGTTATTGAATGCTACATTATTGCTTCCAGTTTGTACAATATTTATTGTATGTCACTGCCACTGTCCGACCAGATCTACGTAGTATTTATTGCTTCTTTAACAACTCCATCTAGGGATATTATTGTTAGCTAAGATTAACCCTTATTTATATAAACTTATTTATTTGAACCAAGATCCATATTTTTGGGTCAAACAAATATAAGTTGTGGCACGTGAGTTGGGATAATATACTTAGCTCCGGTATGGAAATAGAATTTGGCTACTTTTTTCATTTTTTTTTAAACAATGTTGGTTCATGGAATATAATCAGTTTCAGAAAAAAATTGAATTTTCTTTCAAAGTTCCCAAAAATTGGTTTAGGGTAGTTTCTGGGTGAATTTTTTTTCACTCAAAAAACTGGAACTTTTTTATCAAATAAAATGCATGATCAAACACAATTTCAACTTCCAAAAATTATTTTTCAACACAACTTCAAAAAATCATTTTTCAAGTTTCAATCAAATTTATGTCCAAACACTAGCTTAACATATGCTAATTATCAAGAATTGTTATGGGACAAATAGAATTTTCTTTATGTTATCAAGCTCTGCATATGATCTTTCCTCTTTAATGGTCTTATGTGATGACAACACGATAGGGGTCCGAGAACTACTAAGGAAAATCAAGAAATATGCGGAAGCTACCAGAAAATAAAGAAACAAAAAAGAAGACAAAAATTAAAGATAGATTGAATTCAATAAAGAGTTTCTTGAATTCAAGAAGTCTATTCTTGAAGATGAATCTTAAAAATAACAATTAGCTAACGAAGAACTAATCGCCTTTGGTAGAAACTTAAAAGTAAGAAATAGATTGTGAAACCCGATCATTTAGAATAACAAGAACAACAATAAGCCTAAACTTATCACCTTTCTTGAATACCTAGAAGTGATCTAAGATTTCGAAAAGAGTTTAATCTTACCACCTTAAGTTTAGTCTTGAAGGTTGAAGAATAAATCGAAGAGTAGCCACACACAAGAGAGGGGGTCACTAAATTTCCCCTAAAAACAAGAAAATAAAGTCCTAAACTACTTTGGACAACAAGTCCAACTACCTTAGGAAAAGAAAAATATTAGGAAGCAAAAACTAAGTCATTATTGGAAAGTAATTCCAAAAATCTTAGTAAAAGGAAAACATAACCTTAACTAATAGGAAAGCAGTAAATATTGTCCCATATATATGGAAATAATCCTCAAACCAATCTTGGATAGAATCTTGAAAATTTTAGAAATCTTGAAGGAAATTTGCAAGCAACTTGGCACCAACTTGCACTCAAATTTAGCACCACTATTGTATCATTATTGGACATAAAGTAAGTCCTTTTTATGCTATAAAAATATGCCTTTATGTAAGACTTCATGGGTTGCAAGTTTGGACATATTTTAGATGCCAAATTGGTCCAACAGTGGCCTGATTTGGACCTTCTTCAGAGGATGTTTCTTGGGATCTAATCCACCTCTTCTTGGACATCAATTTGGGCCATAAAATAACTATAACACCTAGATAACTCATATCCTTTATCCTTAAGATCTTCCTCCCAACTAACAACTTCTTTTATCGCTCCTGAAGTCCAATGACCTTGTTTTGCAACTTTTTAGCTTGAGATCTTGTTAAAGGCCCTCTTTGAGATTCTAAATCTTCATTCTTGTCCTTAAATATATTTGAGATTCCTAGGATGCTCTCATTCCTCTCTTCTTGAAGAAAATTCGTCCTCGAATTTCGACCTTGCAAGAAAACGAAGACAGGCACTAGTAAATAGCATCCACTAATCTGAAAAAATGGTAAGAATAAAATAATATAATGAGCATGTGTACACTTAACTCAATTAATACTAATAGGTGTAAATACTCCTTGATAAAGCATATGACATCATCATCACGATAAAATTTATGCCTACTTAGATTTGTCCCATAAAAACCTCTCTTAAGGTAATCCAAAAATGTGCATGACAATGAAATTACAAAAGACTGATCACGCATCCATTTAAAACAAGTGTCTCTACCATATGTATCAAATAAGACACTTTTATGATATAGCCGAATATCAATTATAAATCCTATGGATTCTTCTACATGTAAGTTATTCAAAGAAGCACATAAATTCTCAGAAAGGTCAGAAGAACCCATAAATTCCAAAATAAAAATTTCAATACATTCAAGCTCATTATTATAACTTTCCCCAATAATATTTGCAATATCAATGGATTCTACATAATTGCTCAAACTATCATAGAAAGAGTCATAGATAGGTTCATGAAAGATTATTTGATCACTAATGTCACAATAATCATGCATATCCTCTTTAGTAGAAGCAAACACTTTTATGGGATCACAATCAACCTGACTAGAGGATGACTTCCCATCGAACAATAAAATTCACATTCTAGCAATTTATCACATGAAAACTCATTAAGCACTTGAATAAGAGAATAAAGAACATTTAACTCATTAGCAAGCCTCTTCTCATAAATTTCATGCCTCTTTCCACCAAGTTGGAACGCATAATCATCTATGTCATACTAAATTTCAAAAGTAAGCAAATTACTCTGGCACTTGAACTTAGATACTATAGTTAATGACTTGATATGCATCAAAATATAATCATCCACAAAAATTATAAACTCACCTATATAAGAAATAAAGTATAGTTCATTACCTCCAAAAATACCTTACGTGTTCTAGAAAGGGCAAGAATGTGAATAAACCAATTATATATACCATACTTGGACTTATTTATTAATGGAACAATATCACCTTTTATTCTTTTTTGCAGTGGCTCTAACTTAGCAATGCCTTTGGGGAACTCCATGTTTTAAACCTGTAAATAAGGATCAAAATAGTCAAAAGGTTCAACAACAAAGAAATTAACTAAGCTTTTATCTTCCACCATCCAACAAGAATTGATTTCGCAAAATTCATGTGGGAATCCGATTGAATCCTTTACTACCATTTCTTGTGCCTCACCTACCCTTTCAAAAGGCCTTTCCACATATGGTTGCACAAAATCAGAAGAACTAAAACAGGAAAGAGTTAATAGGTTAGGATGTAAAGAAACTTTTTTCTTGCTTACACTCTCTTTGAATTTTATCACGAGACTAACTTTTTCCTCACCCTTAGCTTCTTTTCTCTCAATAAATTTTTTTTATTTTTCTTCACTCAATTCCTCTGGTTTCTCTACCTCACAGTTTTTTTCTATCTCATGGCCTTCTCTCTTTTCTTTCCTCTCAAGCTTACTCTTTTCCCCCTTGACATCCCACTCTTTTCACTCAACACAATCTCTTATTTTTCCTCTCTTGGGATGTCAACATGCACTACCTTACTCCTCTCGTTCTTTTCTCTCTCAGATTTTTTCATATTCTCTTTAATAGTCTTTTCGCCTTCACAAATTTGTGAGGGAGTCAAAGGGCCAAGAATGAGTTTCTTCCCGTTAACCTCAAAAGAGTATCTATTTTTTCATGCTATATGAAGCTCTTTTGTAGACATACCATGACTTTCCCAACAAGATATGATAATTATTCATGGGAATCACATCACACCAGATCGCATCCTCATACCTTCCAATACAGAATACTAATAACACTCTTTTATCTACCTTTACTCCTCTCAACATGTAGGGTTCAATATGCTCAACACAAGGCAAGTTTAATTTTTTAACCATATAAGTGTTAATTGAGTTATAGCAATATTTTTTGTCTATTCTAAGGGCACAAATCGTAGACATCATTTTAGCTCTTGTTTGAAAAATAACTTTACCATTGTCTTCCTTCCATTCGGTATACTGTAAGTTCGACTTTTCAAGTTGTTGAGTCATAGCTCGCCTCCTTTCACTATAATTACCTGTTTGAAACATCTTGAACAAAGATTAGAAGAATTATGTATCTCTCAAATTTGAATTTTTCCTTCTAATATTCTCATCTCTCTTGCCTTTTTCCACTCAAAGCAACTCTTGGTCGTTAATCTTTAAATTTATTAATAAACATAACAAGTCACAATCATTTAGTATAATAATAAGGAGTTAGAAAATGAAAAGGAAAGTGGAAGACTAAACCTAGAAAGAATAAGAATAGGTTAGTTTTAAAATAAAAAGGAAAGAATTTAGAAAACCCAAAACCCACAAGAATAAGGAAAAAAGTTACCTTAATCTTCAAGAACTAGGATCCCCTCTTCTTGTTTCCTTTCTTAACTTGGAAACCAACAACTATTCAAATTTTTTTTTTTGGGCTGATTTTTTTTTTTTTTTCTCAAAAACCTCCCAATATTATCAAGATTGAAATCTTGATTAGCCTATGCTCTGATACCACTTGATGACAACACGTTGGGGTCCAAGAACTACTAAAGAAAATCAAGAAATTTGCAGAAGCTACAAGAAAATAAAGAAACAAAAAAGAAGACAGAAATTAAAGATAGATTGAATTCAAGAAAGAGTTTCTTGAATTCAAGAAGTCTATTCTTTAAGTTGAATCCTAACAAAAACAATTAGCTAAAGAAGAACTAATCGCCTTTGGTAGAGTCTTAAAAACAAGAAATAGATTGTGATATTCGGCCCTTTAGAATAACAAGAACAACAATAAGCTTAAACTTACACATTTCTTGAATACCTAGAAGTGATCTACGATTTAGAAAAGGATTTAACCTTACCACCTTAAGTTGAGTCTTGAAAGTTGAAGAATAAATTCAAGAGTAGCCACGCACAAGAGTGCAAGAAAAATCTCACAATTTTTATTGATATTATCTATAATAATCTAAGTATAAAAACAAATAATACACCCTTTATATATAGAGGGGTGTCAAGAAATTGTACCTAAAAAATAAGAAAATAAAGTCCTAAACTACTTTGGACAACAAGTCCAACTACCTTAGGAAAAGGAAAATACTAGGAAGCAAAAATCAAGTAATTCTTGGAAAGTAATTCCAAAAATCTTAATAAAAGGAAACCATAACCTTAACTAACTAGGAAAGAAATAAATATAGTCCCGTAATATATGGAAATAAGTCTCAAACCAATCTTGGATAGAATCTTGAAAACCTTGGAAATCTTGAAGGAAATTTGCAAGCAACTTGGCACCAACTTGCACTCAAATTTAGCACCACTATTGTATCATTATTGGATATAAAGTAAGTCTTTTTTATGCTATAAAAATATGGCTTTATGTAGGACTTCATGGGTTGCAAGTTTGGACATATTTTAGGTTCCAAATTGGTCCAACAGTGGCCTGATTTGGACCTTCTTCAGAGGATGCTTCTTGGGATCTAATCCACCTTTTCTTGGACATGAATTTGGGCCATAAAATAATTATAACACCTATATAACTCATATCAGTTATCCTTAATATCTTCCTCCCAACTAACAACTTCTTTGATCGCTCCTGAAGTCCAATGACCTTGTTTTGCAACTTTTTAGCTTGAGATCTTGTTAAAGGCCCTCTTTGAGATTCTAAAGCTTCATCCTTGTCCTTCAATATATTTGAGCTTCCTAGAATGCTATCATTATGTTACTTGAATTTTGAATGTGTCCAAACCTTATCGCAAATACCAAACATGAAATGAGAAAAAAAAACTACATTATGCATGCTCGACAAATACAAAGGCTTCAAATAGTTTTTTTTAGGTTAAAGCTTAAATTTTATTAACCAAGTATCAAATATATATACACCACATGCTCTTTGGAATCTAGAGATAGGTCTTACAAAAATACCCAAGAGAATAGTTATTGTCTATCTGTTGGCCACATAGTGGCTAATGTATGCTAATTAGCTATCAGCTATCAATGTATACTAGTGCTATAGTTACTCCTATTACACAATCAGGTAAGTAACTATCTAGTCTTTCTAGCACTTGTTTCCACTTGTTTTGTACTTGTCTTGCAATGTGCACTTGTAGGATCATTTCTCTGATTCTATCACTGCTATCTCGAGTGACTATTGGAACCTTCTACTATTTCTTTCTTCCCAAATGTGGTACACTGATGCTGCAAATAGGAACCTCATGATCTCTACAATTGATTGTCTATTGTTTCTTCGCTAAGATAGTCATACTACTTCCTCTTCCTATTGATGTAATTGCCAGTTGATGTTCATCCATTTCAATAATTTTCCCCAGATGTCTTTAGATTATGAACACTCAAAGAATAAGTAGCTATGTGTCTCAGTTTCTCCTTTAGAGCATAAGACACATGCATATGGTACTTGAATTCCCCAACTTAGTAGCCTGTCAGCTGTTGCAAGTCATTTTTGAACTGACATCCGAAGTATGAATGAGTGTCTAAGATTTAGTCCTCTGCTCATTACCAAGGACCTCCATAGCACTTTCTGATATTATGGCACACCAGCAGTATATGCTTTCTTTATTATAAATATGTAAGTAGAGGCATATGAATTCAACTCTGCAACTCCAGTTGTTAACGAGTTTCGAGCATCAAACACTTTCCTCACTATGCATGAGGCTTGTTATGGAGTTGATATATTGTACAGGTCCTTGTTCTTTATACAATTCTTATACACCCACAGTACCCACAGCTTGTCTGTTTTCTGAGTTATGGCCCATAATAGCTTGCTTATAACTACTTTGTTCCAAAGAAATAGGTTTATAACATTCAAACCTCCTGTAGACTTGGGCTGGCAAACTGTATCCCATGCTACAGGATTTCTCCTGTTGTTTTATTCAGTCTTATTCCATAAAATGTTCCTACATACTGCAGTTACCATATTCAGAACCTTTTTGGGAAGCAAGAACACTTGTGTCCAGTAGGTTTGCATTTCAAATAGTACACTCTTGTTGAGTTGTACTCTAGATGCATATGTGATATCGTCCAATTTCACACCTCTATTCGAGGTTATGAAAATGGTCGATGCAACAATAATACCCAACAAGAGTCGGGGTCGAATTTCGCAGCGAGCTATATGTGTGGGAGTAGTAAGTATATATCGTAGCGTGTGAGTTTTGAATATCTAAATTATCACTTCCACAAACTTGGGTTGTTTAAAATTCTAATTTAAACTATGATTGCAATTAAGAAATAAAAATAGAAAATTGATTTTGTTGTTTTTCAAATGTTATAAAAAGCCTAGGGCTATGACCTTCACCTAGGTGTTTGCCTAATAGGATATAAGCTTTAAAGCTTGTTTTATTGGTCGGTCTGTATTATAGCTATCAAGACTCAATTACCCATTCAATACCTCTCGGTTAAAGAGTGATTTTGTGCAATTTGGATTTCTCAAGTTCAAATGGGTATTGAACAAAATGGTTGGTAAAAAGCTCAATTCGGGTTTTACTATCTCTAGGTTCAACCCTTTAATTAGTCTTATCAATCTCTAGATTGACCTAATTTCTTATTAGCCAAGTTTTTCTAGACTAAGTCTCTCTTTCTCAAGTAGAGACCAAGTCAAATAAGCATGAACCATTATTTTCAACCATTAATTCTATAATTAAAAGAAAGAACAAGGATAACTTATAAACACTCAACCATAAACAAGCATTAAATCAAACACCCATTAAGTTTACATACTAGGTTTGGGTCACAACCCTAGAATAAATCTAGTTACTCATGCTTGAAATGGAAAAAATAGAAGAAGTAATGATGATTAAACTCATATTGCTAATTAAAATGATGAAATCTATGTTCAAATAACTCAAAATATGAAACAAATACAAAAACGAGTAAAAGGAAATGGCTACTGTAGCAGCTGATGTCAAAAGTTGACTTAAAAATGTGAAACTCGTCTATTTATACAAGGCTAAAAATTTCGGAAAAATGCCCTTTCAGAGGTTCAGCGGTCGCACAATTCCACGTGCAGTCCGCACTTCTCTTCAGCTTGACAGGATTGGAAGTCTACAGCCGCATAATTCTGGTATGCGGTCGTGATGCACTCACTCTATGGTCCGTACAATTGTAACTGCAGCCGCATCTTAATCTTCTGCGGTCCGCACAAATGTAACTGAAGCCACATAGCTCTAATTCTATAGCGGCACAATTATTGTGTGGTCCGCACTTTTGATGGACTTGAAATGCACATTCTCTGAACTTTTCTCCTGGCCCAGCTTTTGAGGCCGTAGAATTCATGCGTGAACCGCACTTTGCACCGAGCTCTGATGAATTTTCCTTCATAACCTGCGGCCTCAGATGATATTCTGCGGTCCGCACTTATGAGATTTTGTGCCTTTTTTGTCCTTGAATTCATATTACTCCTTCTTGAGTTGTATTTCATCTCGGGAGTTCATCGTCCAATATTCCTAGAATTAAGCACATTTCATCAGTTTTCAGAAACACAATTAAACGCTTTTGGACTAAAACTAAAGCTAAACGGCGCTAATAAGTAGTCAAAATATCCTCTTATCAATATGAGAGCCATCTGGAAGTCCAGCTTATAACTCTGGTCACTATATTATCCACTAGGGGAAAACACTCGCTTATAGTAAGTTTTCTTGTGGATAAGGGTACTCTTAAGTATTTGAAAGGGAGAGTACCTAGTTTAAAGTGGTACCATGATAGGATTTGCTCTTTTACTTGAGTAGAGCCCTCTACTGTCACGACCCAAAATCCCACCTTCAGGCCGTGATGGCGCCTAACAATTCACCCGCTAGGCAAGCCAACGTGTCAACTGTATTGATTTATTAGCAAGTGAAAATAACAAACACTAACTATATAACTGAAATAAAGTGCGGATTTAACTAAAGACAACAGTTTGAAAATAAAATGATGTATCTGTCTGGAAAACACATGAAAGACATGATGAAGGATAGACAGGGACGCCGAGATCCACGAACGCCATGCTGAACTACCTCGGTGTCGTCTGGGATGGACTGAAGGACACTCCCACTAGCGATGTCCACTGGGTCCGGCTGCGTAATCTGCACAACATAAAGAAGTGCATGTGTAGAATCAGTACAACCGACCCCATGTACTGAGTAAGTGCCGAGCCTAACCTCGGCGAAGTAGTGACGAGGCTAGGACACGACAACAAATTGTACCTGTGCAGTTCAATAGTATAGTAGAAACTAAACAAGAATACAATTCTGGGGAAGAACATGCTGGGGGTAAGAGATAGCAAATACTGGAATGACGAAAATGAAAAAAGCAGTCTAAAATATCCGAAAATAATAACGGGGATTGACAACACAAATTAAACAGCGAAAAGAAACGGCACGGCATGTCCCCTCGTGCATAACAATATAAAATATGGCATGGAATGTCCCCTCGTGAATAAATAACATAAACATGGCACGGAATGTCCCCTCGTATATAAACAACATAAACATGGCACGGAATGTCCCCTCGTGCATAAACAACATAAACATGGCACGGAATGTCCACTTGTGCATAAACAATATAAACATGGCACGAAATTTCCCTTCGTGCATAAAAATTCACAATCACGGTACGTAATGGCCCCTCGTGCATATATATATAATTAACACGTCACAAAATGTTCCTTCGTGCATACATAGTAATCAATCAGCACAGCATCACCCTTCGTGATTTTACTCTCTTCCTCACTATGAAAATTATGATGTAATCAATGTAAATCATGGCACGACATCACCCTTCGTGCTTTACACTCTTCCTCACCAAAACAATGACGATATCAATGGCAAGGAATGCAGCATAGTGGAAATACAATTCAAAATCACCCGGCAAGGGGAAAGTATCAGTCAATATCATAATGATTGCCCGGCAAGGGTCTCAGCTATAACCAATCATTTCAAATATATCCTTTACAATTGGGTTCTCAATCGAACCAATACATTATGAGTTCATCAACCAGAGTTTTCAACAATAATCAACTTCCAAGTAGAGACAATTGCATATTATAACGAACATAGAAGTAATAATAAGATTTCTATCGAAAATAGTCTCACGGGCATGCTTGACACACAATGCATAGGTACTCGTCACCTCACCTATGTATTGAACATGATAAACACTTAACACATATAATACAATACCTATTCCCTCACCAAAGTTAGGCAAGACTCTTACCTTGGGTCCAAAAATAGCAATCAACCGTCTAACACCGCCTTTCCTTTTGAATTCAACTCCGGAATACCAATATCTAGACATAATTAACTTAAGTATATCAATAATGACTCAATAAATTGATCTCATATCATAATTATCCATTTCCTAGCATTCTTCCAAAAATACCAAAATTCGACCCCGGGCCCGCTTGGTCCAAACACGAAGCTCGGACCAAAACCTGATCACCTATACCCCCACGAGTTCAAATATATGATTTGTTTTGAAATTCGACCCCAAATTGAGGTTGAATTACCCAAAATCCCATAAACCCTAACTCTACCTCAAGCCCCTAATTTCTACTTTGATTTTAGGATTTTAGGCCTAGGTTCTAGTGATTAGGGAAAGAAAGTGGAAGAAATTGGTGCTAAGATCACTTACCCAAGTGGTTATGGAGGGAATCTAGCTTGGGGGGTCGTCAATGGGGGCTTTGGAGAATATAGAATTGATGAAGAAGTGGAAATCCAGAAATAACATTCTGTTTTTAAGACTTTAAATTCACTAAGCGATTTTACTCTACGCGATCGCGGAAAAGGAGTTGTGATCGCGGAGAGTACTGGGTCTTAAACTTATGCGATCGCGAATGACGGATTGCGATCGCAGAGAAAAAGAACGTGGACCCACGCGATCACGAACGAGAGATCGTGTTCGCATAGAACAATTGCTGCCCAGTCCCCCAACCCCACAAGAGACTTACGCGATCGCGAACAAGGTATTGTGATCGCGTAGAGCTAAACCCTGAGGCTCCGCATTCGCACTCAGCTCTTTGCGATCGCGCAGAGCAAATTGACCCCCTTCCCAAAGTACAAATTTTGATCGCATGCAACACACCGCGATCTCGTGTAACACACCGCGATCGTGGAGAAGAAATGACTGGACACCAGAAACAGCACAACACACCAGATTTTTCCAACTCTATTGCATCCCGACACCTACCCGGAACTCACTCGAGCCCTCGGGGTTCAAAACCAAATATACACACGACTTCAAAATCATCCTACGAACTTGTTCGAGTAGTATAACCATCAAAATAACATCAAAATAGTGAATTAAACTCAAAAATCCATAGAATTTTCTCGAACTTCATAAACTTCTAACTTCTCCAATTTTGATCCGAAATACGTCAAACCAAGTCCGTTTCTTTCCAAATTTTACAGATAACTCACATAACACATATTGAACCTGTTCCGGGCATCGGAATCATAATATAGGCCTGGTAACCCAGATTTCATATCAAAGTTCATTTTTAAAAGTCTTTCTTAAAATTCATTTCTCGGGCTTGGGACCTCGAAATTCGCTTCCGGGCATACGCTCAGGTCCCATATTTTCCTACGGACCCTCCGGGAACATCAAATCACGGGTCCGAGTCTGTTTACCAAAAATGTTGACCAAAGTCAACTTTATTCGATTAATTATCATAAATTCAACAGTTCAACACATTTCCACATAAAGACTTCCAGGCTAGGCGCTCGGGTTGTGCACGCACATAGAGGTGAGATTAACGGAGGCTTTCGGGGCCTCGGAACACAGTTTTTACTAAATTTACACAAGATGACCCTTTTGGGTCATCACACCTACTAAATAGATTGAACCTTTTCCATGTTGGATTTGAGGCCTGATGCTTCAGAGAACTTGTCAAATCATTCCATCATTAGTTGTATTGAGATAGGATCTACTTGCAACACATCAACAAGTCATATGCAAAGCAGATATGTACAATCTCCATTTTTGCACACTTTGAATGGTAATCGAAGTCTGGATTCAACTTTAATTGCTTCAAAACTTTGTTTAGGTACTGCATTACTAACACAAAGAGATAAGGTGACATAGGATCACCTTGTCTCAGCCCCTTCTTTATTAAATCTGGGAACGAACACCCCATTGATCAGCAGGGAATAGCTTACAGTACTTACACACTACACAATGAGCTTGACCAGTCTAGTAGGAAATCCAACTCCAATAGTATTCCTTCCAGGAAACTCCATTCTACAGAATCATAGGCTTTCCGGATATCCACTTTGATCATGTATTTAAGAGATGATGATTTCTCAGAATACCCTTTCAGGAGTTCATGTGTTATGATCACATTGTCTAGGATGTACCTCCCTTCAATGAAAGATGATTGTGATGCTCCTACTGTTTGATCTACTACTGGTTTCATTCTTCTTGTCAAGATATTTTCTATGATTTTGTAGAGGGTTGTAAAACAAGAAATTGGTCTATATTCCTTGACAAAGGATGGGTTTGAAGTCTTTGGTACCAGTGTAACAGTAGTACCATTTACTTCTTTTTGTAGTTTCCCAGTTGTAAAGAATTCTTGCACTACATTGATTACCTCCTCTCCAATAAGTGGCAAAAACTCCTTAAAGAACTCAGGTGGGTATACATCTACACCAGGTGCTTTGTCCAGAGATAAGTCTTGTACAGCCTGTATGATCTCCTCTATAGTTACTGGTAATGCATATGTTGTTGCTGAGCCAGTGTTAGGCAGGGGCAATTTCTAGCTATACTCACATCAAGTCCAGGAAAAACTGGAGTTTCTTCGCCTAATAATTTTCGAATGACCCCCAAAAGTTCCTTTTGTATCAAAGGTGGGTCTATTAGTCTCATGTTGGTTTCATTGTTTATAGATGATATTCTATTCCTTGCATGTCTGGCTTTCAAGCATGCATGGAAACACTTGGAATTTGATTCACCATATGCAATCCGGGTTGCCCTGGATTTTTCTAAAAACCTGCTCTTGTATTCTCTCTCATTTTTCTAATTAAATGAGTTGTATCTTTTCCTCCTCAATCAGTTGTGAATTAAAGCAGTCCTCATTTAGTTCTTCCTATGTATGCTTCAGTTGTTCTCTGAGTCTTGGTATCTTGAGATCTATAGAGGATATATCTTTGTCCATGTCTTTGGTGGCTTCTTATGTTAGTTTCACACCCCGACCTCAGGGAGCAGGACCGGCGCTTAACAGAGTCACCTCGATTGAGAAAACCTACACAATGTCATCTACTCAAAGCACCCACAAATAATGAGAAGAGTGCATTTCATTAATTAGTCAGTAAGAATTCATTTGAACAATACCGTTTCATTTACATTAGTTACGTCATTAACAAGTCTTCAAACAATACATTGTACAATCATACTTAAAGTGGAATAGATGATACAATTACAACATTTTTAGTTTAGCCTTCCCAAAACAGATACAACCCACACTATGTCTATGGAGCCTCTAACAGGAACAAAATAGTGCTATGACAATGCCGACAACAAGGCCCCGACTATACCTCAAAACGCTATGTACAAAGGATAGAAGATAGAGGACCCCCCAAATTAAGTGGCGCTCACCAAATCAGCTGAGGAGAGGGTGTTCTTCTATCACTGATCAAATCCACCTACTATGGAACCACCTGCATCTATTAGATATGCAGATCACCCGGTAAAAGGGACATTAGTACATATGGAATAGTACTAGTATGTAAAACTATACACCATCTCAATAGAACAAGCAATAGTAAATAGAGAAGGAAATATGAAATCAATGTGAAACTCAAATAGTAACAAAGTGTCATATTAGGGGAAAGGTAAATTTCAAGCATGTTCAACATTTTAAGTGTTGTTACCCAATTTTTCCTCAAATTATTTTAAAATTTGCATATATACCTTCAACATCACTCTTTATAATAACTGATATTTTTTCGTAATTTTTCATATTTTTATTAAATTCTATTCCAATTTATTCAGTATTTTTATATTCAATAATTATTCGTGAAGTATATTATAAATAATTTTCAAAATATTTCCCAGCTCGATATATCATTTTTTAATCTTATTAGTATTTAATTATTTCACAAATTGGCCAATTTGGCATTTTTTGACCATAATTACAATAAATTTGCAATTATAGCCTAGTTATACATTTTATGCCATTTAAATCAATAATTATTCATTTTATATATTTTTCTATATTAATTAATTACCTTAATTTCACCTATTTATCCTTAATTTCATTTTATATGATTATTAGCTATTGTTATTAATTATTTATCTAATTTTAATGGGTATTTAACAAATAGCCATTCTTTATTTCCAGCCTAATTAATCCTGGTCCCTAACCCAATTAAACTAGCCCAGACCCCCCAAGCCCAATACAATATCCTACCCCGCCCAACCCTAAACCAATCTGAGCCGTTGATCAAATTAGATCAACGGCTCAGATTTTTGTTACCTTAATTAACCTAGACTAACCCCCCCGACCCCTCTCATTCTCACAGGTCCCTCATATCTCTAACTCTCTCTCTCTCTCTCTCTCTCTCTCTCTCTCTCCCTCTCCCTCTCTCTCTCTCTCTAGTCTCTTCTGGAGACTTCATGTCTCTTCAGATCTGATGGATCTCTTCATCTTCTCCAGCCATCCCTTCACCGGAAACCTCGAAACCTTCACCACCCTCTTCCTCCTATGGTTTTCGTATGCCGGTAATGTCATACCTAAGGCCCTCGAGGGGCGAGGACCCGTCTGTTCACACCCATGATGTTCCTGCTTACCCTAAGCCTTCAAGGCTTTGATTTCGAGTGAGGTCTGTGACCTTTGAGGATGAGCCAGTGACATTTGAGGTTCTTCTCATCTTCTCTGAGGTTTTCTTTGAAACCCTAAGGTTTGAAACTTCCGATTCCTTCAGATCTATAATAGATCTATGCATATTACGAGTTATTATGATGTTTCCTTTAAAGATCTTCTATTTTTTCTAAACGGTTCTTCACTTTTAACTATGGTTCCGAAACCCTTTTTTCAAAATGGTTTTCTTTATCAGTTTTTTAATACTATCTCATGATTTTCCCTCACATTTTTCATTATTAAAAGCTTTTCCTTGTGGTGTGGATAGTACATGTATTCGATTGTCACGAATGGCTTGAATTTCTGGTGATATTACTCTGTTTTTCCTATTAGGGTTTATGACTATTCGTCTCTTTTGTGTGTATCGTATCTACTCTGTTGATTCGTACTAGTATCCGTTTAAAACCCTAATTTTTTAGACATAAAACCCTGAAAACTACTGATTTGCCTACGTGTTCGCATATGTGCTTATTTTTCATTGATCTTTACCCTATTTTGTTTGTCTTTGGTTCTTCTTTCCTCCCTGACTCACATGATTCCTAATTTCATATACTAGGGTTTATGTGTTCTTGCTTAACAACCGTGTTGTTTTATGTTGATTCTCTTCAATTAATATTATGCTTGCTCGAGTCCTTGATTCTGTGTTATTTGTCACACAATTGTTGTCTGACTTATAGCTTTGCTTATAATGTGGTCATTCTTGCTATACATAAGAGTCTCTATTCATTAGTTGTTTGAATTTCTGATTCACTATGATTCGATAATCCCTACTGATCTCCCATGAGATATTCTTTTGATTTCCAACCCCTAACTTGTTTTTTCTTACCTTGATTTGTTACTGTGATTGATATTGCTTCCTTAATTGCTCGCTTGATTTGGTCTGAAATTATTTTCTTACATGTCCTATGCATGGTAACTTTCCTTAATTATGCTTACCTACTAGCTGTTTGAGTTCAACCTTCAATTAAGGGATACTTAATTGCTTGTCATGAACACTGTTTTACCTCCTTTCCTTATTTGTTACTTACCGTTTGAATAACTCCTTAATTCAAGGGAGTACTTGGGATGGTTATGCCCTGATTGATTCCCAGTCCCTTAATTATGGCTAATTTTATTCCTACCCCTATTTTCACATAGTTTCAAACTATATATATACTCTATTCGTTCCATGGCACACACACACAGAGACAACTAATTTGTTCAATTCTCTCTCTCACAATTAAAAAACTCTCTGTTCTCTCTCTTTTCTGTGATAGTTACTGTTATTCTAAGTTAGCCAGCTGCAAGCCAAGGCTAACTATTGTGCATCTCCTACTTCCCGTTTGTGTTACTGCTTTCTTCACTTCACTAGTATGTTCTAATTCAGATTTCGGTTCTCAAACCAACATGTTTCTATTATTGTTGTAATTCAGTGTGTTTCTAATTTGCTTTTACTTATTATTTTGTTGTTCAACATGTAACTAGGATCTTGAACTCCATTCACATGTTAAGTTAGGCTTTACTTGTCAATGACCAACATGTTTCTGTATACTTAACACATGTTTCTTATGTGAATCCCCATGCCTATGAATGGTACATTAGTGATCATAGTCTTAGTTGTTTGGTGTTGATATGTTAATCTAATCCAGTACTTTACTATACCCCTGATCCTCTGAACCCTTAGGAGCTTCTGATTGCATGCCTATATGTGTTTCTGCCAGCTACATGTTTGCCATCACATGCTCTGTATTTGTCCCTCAAATCCCATTACCCCTGCTTGTGATTGTTGGACTATTCCTGGTCCTTTGTGAGATATTGAACTTCTATTCCAATCAAATTTCCTCTTCAAAACTGTTTTCTTACTGAACCTTTTAAAAAAAAAACTATGTCAAGCACTTTCACATATACTCTTAGAAGTCTAGGTTCTTCCCCCTCTTTGTGAGCATTGCCTTGGGACCCGTGAGCTCCCTCTGAACTTTGACACAGAAAGGCTGGCCATGCCACACTGCACTTACTCTATCTTGGCTATGAAATCCTGGTGTGAGAACTACCCGAGATCCCTTGAGGTACTTAGGGAACTCTGACACACCCGGATTGTAAAAAGGCTATGAAACATTACCTGGCATTGAGGACCTGGATACTTGAGTCTCTTCTGTAGGATCCCTATAGTTAACTTCTTATTTTTATTCTATTTTAGCTGTGTAATTCATATTCAATGGTCTGTAATAATTAATTGTAAATAAATCTGGGGTCGGATAGTGAAAATGGGTGGGTGATATGCATGTTGTAGTATAATTAAGGGTAGAGACCATGTTTCTAGGTATATTTTCTCCATGTGCAATAGCAGCCATGTTTAGGTACAACATGCCATGCATTAGATATCATGCTACTTAAGATCTATGTGTATTCAACATCTCATCTACGCTTAGAAATCCTGCCTATAGGATAAATAATAAACTAAGTTGCTATTACGTGATTCTGCCCATGTTCTGAAACTTCACTAGAAGTATTGTCCTAGGATAAATAAAATACAATCATGTCTCATCATGCTATACACGTAGAGATCCTGTTCTAGGTAAACAATGATTAAAATCTGTCACCTATTCTATTCCTAAAATTGTGCATAATGTTGTGATTCTATGTGCATTTAGAAATCCTGTTTAAGTTATTATGCATCATGCTGTATTAGATATCATGCTATAGGATCGTATCTATTTAACTACACTTAGTCTAAATACAGATATCTAAAACAGTCCCCATGTTCTAAGAAACTGGTAATTAGCCCTTGCACATCTTCAACACCTAGAATTGCATGTTATTAGCTATAAACAACCTGGAGTCGTTAACAAATCTGAATAACTTTTGCATGTTATACTACACCTAGGCGAGCCTTAGGTAATTAACTTAAAAAATAAAATCAGAACTGTCTTTGTGATCATGTTTAACTGTCAGCATGCTTAAAACCAGTAGGCAAGCCTGATTAAGACTTCCTCTCTGAGTTATGCAATAAATCTGTCTTTGTGTTATCACCTAGATACCATGCTTTAGGATTCTGAATTAATATGGACCTTAGTTGTGTATGAGACATGCTGCTTATGTGTACTGTGTGTGGAGGAATACTTGAGCCTTTATCTTCTTTCTATGCTTTCCTTTATTTGTAGTCCTACTTGTTTTGTTATCTGTCGCCCTAGAATTTTTACCTTTAAAACCTGTGGGTCTGCCTAGCACCTCCGTTTAGGATAGGAGTCCTAATTTCCTCCGGGATTAATAGGAAGGGATGGGTCACAACATGCAATAGATGTCGAGACTAACACTCGTTTTTAATAACCTTACGGGGTGGGAAGGGTAGAATATGGATATGATGACCGGTGCGCTAATACCACGTGTAGCCCCTCTTCGAGGAGTGATTACCGGGTATTGCATTGATGTGATCCATATTATTATAAACCTAGGACACCTTTTATATGCTTAGCTCGTAATCCTTTTCAAAGTCTAACCTTTTTGCTATTTTCAAACATCTGCGTGCTTAAGACTTAAATCCCCTCTTATTTGAGCCTTTACTTGTTATTTACTAATTGTACAAATTCACGAAACCATTTGGCCGGGAACCACACTTGTGGATCCTGAGGGGTTCCTAACACCTTCCCCTTAGGATAATTTCAAGCCCTTACCCAATCTCTGGTTAGTAACGTAGCTGTAATTGAACCCCTTAGGTGCCCTAACTCACCGTTAAAATCGTTAGGTGGCGACTCTTCAAAATATGCAAACCCCTTTTCCAAAAGTAATGAGTTGTCCCAACCAATGTCATAAACCCGATTCCGCGTGGAAAAAGGGGGTGCGACAGCGTGGCGACTCTGCTACGGATATCTAGGCTTTTACCACTTCAAATTGTTTCGTGAATTGTGCCTTTAATTTTAAATACCTGCACCCTTTCTCCCTTTACATGCAATTAACTGTTTACTTCAGGTATTTACTTTTCTTCAAAGATGAAACTGACATGTCTCTTTGTTTCCTTTTGTAACTGCTTTAAATCATTACTATCATTTTTACCGCTTTCTTTAACGTGCAAATACGTGACAACTTCGGAAAGGCTTATTTGCGGTAAAACTAGTTGTGCCAAACAAAATACTATAGCAGCATTTGATGAGTGGTTGCGCTCTTCCTATATTATTAGCCACTAAATTTAGAAAGGCTTATTTGCAGTAAAACTAGTCGATCAGCGGTGCAGTCGACGGTTCTGTGCCTTTCCCCCTTGAGTTGTCTGCTCAAGGGTACCAGTCTAAAACCTCATAGAAACCTTAATATGTTGCACTGTTTCATGCATCATAGTCAAACCTAGTCGAGCTAAAGTGTCATCCGCACGATAGCTTTTAAGATAGCCTTATCCAAAAGTCCATCGGGTTTCCCTAAACCCAAACGGACGCCCTCATGTTCTGTGCATTTATTTGGAGAACTAAATACTTCCTGCTAATTATTGACGTTAAATAGTCGAGTCTGGTGGGGGGGGGGTAAGAGCCTAACTTTATTTGCTTTGCAGAAAAATGAGGCACGAAGTCCCCAGATTCAGCATGGTCTCCAACATCCACCCAAAACTGTTGAGTTGGTGGGAGGATCTGCACTCTAGCGACAAAGCTATCGTCAGGAAACACTTGGGTAACCTACCATCTCTCCTGGAAATCTAGCCTAATAAAATGATAATAGAGGTTGCTACCTTGTTCTGGGATCGTGAAAGGTCCGTGTTCCACTTTGGGAACAGCGAAATGACGCCTTTGATAGAGGATATAGGAGGGTTGGCTAACATAGTATGGGAGACTCCAGGGTTGTTGATGCCTGAGAACCGCACAGGCAAAAGTTTCCTCAAAATGGTAGGCCTGAAAAATGACGCATAATTTGTATGTTTGGAGGATTTTTACATTCCTTTTGACTACTTGTACGAAAGGTATGGCTACAGCAAATCATACCGTACCTACCATGACGAGTTTGCTATCACCTCTCTGGGACACGTCCATTGCCGAGTGTTCGTGTTTATGGTTTAANTGACAGGACATTCACCGCAGAATGTGGGATCACCACATCGCTTTCCATCACCCAAAGCGAATGAATTATATCCCCGACATGTTCGCTCAACCTGAAAATGCCGAGGGATGGGTTGAGCTTTTTGATAACTTGACTGAAGAGCAGGTTCAATGGACGTTTGAATGGTTTCCAATAGATGAGTTCATAATTTGATCCCCAGACGCATCATTTCTGATACTGATTGGTCTAAGGGGGACATACCCTTACGTCCCTCTTCAAGTTCTGAGGCAAGCAGGAAGGAAGAAAGTCATCCCTAGGGTCGAGAAGATGAGCCATCTTTGAGCTGACTTTCAAAATAATGACAGTCCTCACAAGTGCCAAGCTCAGCACCTGTGGCACTGCAAGGTTATACTTGAGAAAGACACCATCGAGCCAGACAAGTATCATGCCAGTTGTACCCATTTCTATCTTGGTTGCTTAGAAGAGGATCTGGGTGGTTAGAGCAAATCGGGGTACGTCTGAGGTCACAGGGTTATAGAAGAAAAGGTTGAGGCACAAGTCAAATACAACCAACTGCGCAAAAGGATCCGGGAATATGAGGATGACCACCACAAGATACATGAGTCCAACAAGAAACTGATCGAGGAATGGAAGGACATGGTTATCAACGCCAACAAGAGGCTGGGTTACTTGGAACGAGGTATAGTCAAGTTGGAAGAAAAGTTCATCAAAAGAGTTGAAGATTGTCAAAAGGCTGAGGGAGCTGCAGGGGGATACCTAGCCAGAACCTATCAGTTGCTGGGACTTCGCGAGCTGGGAAAACTGTACAAGAAAAGCAAGAATGCCGAGTCTGAGGAAGGCCCTTCTGGGACTAAGTAGATAGGAGTGTCTTTATTTTCTATCAATGTAATAAGGCCAATGGCCATTAGTGACTTTTATTTTTTGTCTATCGTTTTGGGATTTGTCTATTTTTCTGGTCAATAAAATGAGGCATTTAGCATTTTAAGTTCTCCAAATTAATCTGTCGCTAGGCCTACCTCGGGCACAAAGAGGTTCCCACCTTAGGACGTGCTTTACATTTACGCATTATGTGTTTAAATACCTCAATATTATTTTCATAATCCTCACTGACTTGGTTACCTTTTGTTTTTATTTTTCTTAATCCCCTCCCCAAAGGTTAGTTCGTGCATTCTGACATCATCAGCATATCGCACCAGATCCAAGGGCCCTCCACCTACTCCTCATCCTAGTCCTCGTAAGGGCAAAGACAAAGGCAAAAGTAAGATGGAAGAGTCCAGCGGCACCAGAAAGGAGAATATGATTGAACGGGTAGAGGGCACTGATGGTCGAGGTATTCAGGTCCTGCATGAGAACATGTCACCACTTGAACATAAATTGTTGAAGTTTCAGGAAGAACTCGATCAAATCCAGAATCTGGCCAACTTTTCATTTTCCCTCAACGTCCCCGACGTCAACCTTCCAAATGCTCAAAGCCCCGCACCTCCACAAAATATCCCAAGACAGCAGAATCATTTTGCACATCACCATCACGCCACTTCCCCAAAGAACCAAACTCTCCCGATGCAGTGCAATGCTTGCCACACCTCAAATAACACTCCACTACTCATCCCAGAACCTCAAAACCCCACAAAGGACCATTTCCACACCTATAACAATCCCATCTATGTGGAAACCGTGACCCACTCCACTCCTCCTATCCCACAGGCATCCGAGGCTGACGAAAAGGACTTACTTATCAGGAACCTGGCCGAGGAGCTTAGGAAACTGACCAGCCGAGTCCAGGGTGTTGAATGAACCAAGGCAATTGAAGGGTTGAATTATGAAGACCTTTGTATCCAACCTGATGTCGAACTGCCCGAGGGGTACAAACCTCTAAAGTTTGAAATGTTTGACGGTACTGGTGATCCGAGAGTCCATCTGAGGACCTATTGCGACAAATTGGTTGGCGTGGGAAAGGATGAAAGAATCCGCATGAAGCTGTTCATGAGGAGTTTGAAGGGAGACGCACTATCTTGGTACATCATCCAAGACCCCAAGAAATGGTCAAACTGGGTAAGCATGGCGTCTGATTTTATGGACAGGTTTAGATTCAATACAGAGAACACACCAGATGTGTTCTATATTCAAAATTTGAAGAAGAAACCCACAGAAGCCTTTCGCGAGTATGCTACTCTCTGGATGTCCGAAGCCGCTAAAGTCAGACCTGCTCTAGAGGAAGAGCAGATGAACAAGTTCTTTGTCCGGGCTCAGGACCCGCAGTATTATGAACGGTTAATGATGGTTGAAGGCCACAAGTTCTCTGACAT
Organism: Nicotiana knightiana; assembly: GCA_005239525.1. Lineage (NCBI taxonomy): Eukaryota > Viridiplantae > Streptophyta > Magnoliopsida > Solanales > Solanaceae > Nicotiana > Nicotiana knightiana. Next base: position 108,367 of record ML368874.1, read on the forward strand.
CATCAAATTGGGTAAGCGGATTGAAGAAGGTATTAAAAGCGGTATGGTTACACATTTTGAAGCCTTGCCAGCCACTAACAAGGCTTTACAGTCCGGGGTGTGTCTAATAAGAGAGACGTGGGAGCCGTGATGGTTGCACAAATATCCAAGTCCCCACTCAAATACCAAATTTATCCAACACCTCCACTCACATACCAGCCAACCCCGAATTGTCAAGCACCCTCACCAAATTAACAAGCTCCACCGCCCACATATCAACCTGCTTCGCCCAGATATTCACAACCCGCTCCTGTCTACCACACTTATACTTCCCAGCCATCCCATTACCAATCACCCCCTGCACGCCAAAACTTCCCTCAACCTCGTCCCTATTTTGATCGCCCCCCTCCAAAGCAATACACCGCCATATACGAGACCATTGCCAGCTGTATGAGAAGCTCAAAGCTGCTGGTTATGTCACACCTATCCCTACTGCCACCCTGAGAACCCTTCTCAGTGGGTTAACCCAAACAAATCATGTGCATACCGTTCCGGCATGAAAGGACACACTATCAAAGAATGCCGCTCTCTGAAGGACAAAATACAGGCTCTCATTGACAACAAGATTATTGTGGCAAAAGACCCCGCTCCAAATGTCCGCGACAATCTTTTTCCAGACCATAAACGTAGAGGTATCCATATGATTGAAATAGAAGATGATTGGGATCCCGAGGGATCAATCGGGTTGATCGCAGAAGGCGATGACCCAAAGAAACCTACAGTCACTCTCAAACCGTCATAGTCCAGATTCAACCATCTGAGGGCGCTGAGGTGAATATGTCTATACTATTTGATTTTGAAGCAGCGCCACCTGCAAAGTCACCAGTGCCAATTGAGGTTGAGTTTGTATCTCCAGCAAATGCACCGGCACCATTCGAGGTCGCAGTCTTGCCACCCCGAACACACATTCCGTTTGAAGTAAGGATGGCCGCACCAATTCCGATGGCAATGTCAACCACGCCACCCTTCTATTCAAACGCTATCCCTTGGGACTACACAGCCGAGGCGAGAAGGAAAGGTAAGGTCAGGTCTGAGGAAGCAGTCGCAGCACAGGGTATGATGAGAACTGGTAGGGTCTACACCCCTGAGCATCTGGCCGAGTCAAGCAAGCAGACTGCCAACCGGCCTCCCCTTATCGAAACAGTTCCGATGACCTTTGGAGAAAGGTACAGGCTAAGGAGTATTCAGTCATCGATCAGCTGAACAAAACACCGACACAAATATTCATCCTCTCTCTGCTGCAGAATTCCGAAACACACTGAAATGCTTTGTTGAAAGTGTTGAGTGATACAATGTGCCAAACAACATCACTAGCGGGGAAATGGCCAATATGGTAGGCCAGGTACTGGAGAGTCATAAAATCACTTTTCATGAGGACGAGCTACCACCTGAAGGATTGGGTCACAACAAAGCGTTGCACATCACCGTGCAATGCGAAGATCATTTCATCACAAGAATCTTGATCGATGGAGGTTCCAGTCTTAACATCTGTTCGTTGATAACACTCAAGAAATTGGGTAAAGGGCTACATAAGATAAGGGATGGAGTGATCAATGTGAAAGCCTTCGATGGTTCTCAGAGGTCCACCATGGGGGAGATCAGTCTATGTCTGCAGATGGAACCGACTTGGTTTGAAGTGGATTTCCAGGTGATAGATGTGCCAGCATCCTACAACCTGTTGTTGGGAAGACCCTGGATTCATTCTGTTGGGGCCGTAGCGTCAATGCTACATGAGGCGGTAAAATTCGAGTGGAACCACCAAGAGGTGATTATTTATGGTGATGGTAGCAACCCCGTTTATAGTCATCAAACTATTCCGGTGATTGACGAAAAAAGGAAGATAGGCGGAGGAACTTACCACCACATTGAGCGGGTCAATGCTATCGACAAGGACAAGTGGTGGGATAGTAAAATTGAGAGCATCCTGAAGCGGAGAGGATATGAGCTAGGAAAAGGGCTCGGTAAGAACCTCCAAGGGATCACAAAGCCCATAAAACTCAAGAAACACGGTACCACTTTTGGTCTGGGGTATGAGTACACTTGGCATGAATTCAACGACTGGTCGCCACCTTGGCGTGGTCCCTATTACCCTTTGGAGCAGCCGATACCTCATCTTGAGCAGACTTTCAAGCAGACCGACATTATTTACGGATCAGACGAGGAAGAAGCACTTGCAGCAATGAGGAGTTTGTTCCTAGAGGACGAATATATGGATTGCTGTGTTGTTTTCGAGGAGGAGGGGGAGGAAGGCCCTTCCATACAGACTGTAAGCAAGGGGAAATATCTCAAGAACTGGTCTATCAAGACAACCAAAGCTCGAAGAGCCTTGGGGTAGCAAGGCTAAAACAAGCATTATTTACTGTTTTATTTACTAAATGATTTTCCTTTTCCTGCATTTTTCAATTTCTGCAATGAGATCTTCAATGTTCAAAACAGTTATTCAATTCATCAAAGCATCTTCCAAATTTCTCTTACGAATCCGATATTTATTGATATTGTCTTCTCTCATTGCTTTATTTATACAGCATTACTATTACTTGTCTTGATGAACCGACGATTGTGACATGCAATGAGACAACGCGGCAAACAGACATTGATTCAGATGAAGATGACATACCTGACGATATTATCAAAGAAGTTGAGAACTTTGAGAACAGACCTAAGTCCAACCTAGATGAGACTGAAGTTATCAACCTGGGAGATTCAAAAAACGTCAAGGAGACTCGCATCAGCATTCATTTGTCACCATCATAATACACAGAGTTCCTAAAAGAGTATGAGGACGTATTTGCATGGTCGTATGATGACATGACTGGTCTAAGTACGTCTATTGTGGCTCACAAACTGCCGACCAATCCAACGTGTCCACCGGTGAAACAAAAGCTCAGAAAGTTCAAACCCGACATGAGTTTGAAGATCAAAGAAGAAGTTACCAAGAAGATCAACGCCAAAGTTCTCCAGATAGTGGAGTACCCGACATGGTTGCCAACATTGTACCTGTGTCAAAGAAGGACGGGAAGGTCAGAGTCTGCGTCGACTACCGGGATCTCAACCGGGCCAGTTCGAAAGACGACTTCCCCTTGCCAAATATACACATTCTGATTGACAACTACGCCAAGCATGAATTGCAGTCCTTCTTGCTTCGCTGGTTATCACCAGATTTGGATGGATGAGGAAGATGCTGAGAAAAATAGCGTTCATTACGCCGTGAGGAATGTATTGTTACAAGATGATGCCATTCAACCTAAAGAATGCAGGGGCCACCTACATGAGGGCCATGACCACCATATTCCATGTCGTGATTCACAAGGAGATCGAGGTGTACGTGGATGATGTCATTATCAAATCAAAGAAAGTTGCTGATCACATGGAGAATTTGGGGAAGTTCTTCAATAGATTGTGAAAATACAATTTGAAACTAAACCCCGCGAAGTGTGCATTCGGAGTTCCTGCTGGGAAGTTGTTGGGGTTTATTGTAAGCGTCAGGGAATAGAATTGGATCCGTCAAAAGTCAAAGCCATTCAAGAGCTACCACCACTAAGGAACAAGAAAGATGTGATGAGTTTCTTGGGGAGGTTTAATTACACCAGCCGATTTATAGCACAGTCTACAGTCATCTGTGAGCCAATCTTTAAGATGCTGAAGAAGGACGCTGTGATCAAGTGGACCGATGATTGTCAAAAGGCTTTCGACAGAATCAAGGAATATTTGTCAACACCACCAGTCCTAGGACCGCCTGAGCCAAGAAGACATTTGTTTCTCTATCTTGCAGTGTTAGATAGAGCTTTCGGCTGCGTTCTGGGGCAACACGATGAAACAGGAGGAAGGAACAAGCTATTTATTACTTCAGCAAGAAGTTCACTCCATATGAGGCCCGGTATTCTCTATTAGAGCGTACCTGCTGTGCTCTAACTTGGGTCTCCCAAAAGCTGAGGCATTACTTCTGTCCCTACACAACATATCTCATATCAAGGATGGATCCATTAAAGTACATCTTTCAGAAGCTCATGCCCACCGGCAAGCTAGCCAAGTGGAAAATCCTGCTGAGCGAATTCGACATTGCTTACATGACTCAGAAGGCAGTTAAGGGAAAATCTCTGGCAGACAATCTTGCTGAGAATACCGTAGACGGGGGATATGAACCCCTGAAAACATATTTTCCTGATGAAGAGGTATCATTCATAGGAGAAGACATTGCAGAATCCTATGATGGTTGGAGGATGTTCTTTGATGGAGCGGCAAACTTCAAGGGAGTCGGTTTGGAGCAGTCCTAGTATCAGAGACCGGTCAGCATTATCCAATATCCTCCAAACTCAGGTTCCCTTGCACCAACAATATGGCCGAATATGAAGCCTGCATCTTGGGGATCAATATGGCCATTGACATGAACGTCCAGGAACTGTTAGTGATTGGTGATTCAGACTTGTTGGTACATCAGGTACAAGGAGAATGGGCAACAAAGAATTACAAGATACTGTTGTATCTGCACCACGTACAGGAATTAAGAAAGAGGTTCACAAAGATAGAGTTCCAGCACGTCCCCAGAATCCAGAATGAGTTCGCCGACGCATTAGCTACTTTGTCCTCAATGATCCAGCATCCAGACAAGAATTTCATTGACCCTATTCCTATAAAGATCCATAATCAGCCAGCTTACTGTGCCCATGTCGAAGAAGAAGCAGACGAAAATCCTTAGTTTCATGACATCAATGAGTATTTGGAAAAAGGAGAATACCCCGAGCTTGCAAATTCGACTCAGAAACGCACACTTTGGAGATTGTCCAATAGTTTCTTCCACAACGGAGGAATCCTGTATAGGAGGACTCCTGATTTGGGGTTATTAAGGTGTGTTGACGCAAAAGAAGCATCAAAATTGCTGGAAGAAATTCATGTTGGGTCCTGTGGCCCACATATGAATGGTTTTGTTCTAGCAAAGAAGATACCCCGAGCTGGTTACTTTTGGATGACTATGGAAACGGACTGCATCCAGTATGTTCGGAAGTGCCACTGCTGCCAGATACATGGGGATATGATAAAGGTGCCTCCAAGTGAGCTCAATGCACCAAGCTCACCATGGTCGTTCGCCGCTTGGGGTATGGACGTTATTGGACCAATCGGTTCTGCCGCCTCCAATGGCCACAGGTTCATTCTGTTCGCCATTGAGTACTTCACTAAATGGGTCGAAGCAGCCTCCTACAAAGCAGTTACTAAGAAAGTCGTGGCCGACATTGTCCGCGACCGCATTGTTTGTTCGTTCGGAGTTCCAGAGTCAATCATCACCGACAATGGTTCTAATCTCAACAGTGACTTGATGAAAGCTATGTGTGAAACTCTCAAGATCAAACACAAAAATTCCACAGCATACAGACCTCAGATGAATGGAGCCGTAGAGGCCGCTAACAAAAACATCAAGAAGATACTAAGAAAGATGATAGAAAGGCACAAATAGTGGCATGAAAAGTTATAATTGGCCTTATTGGGATACCGCACCACTATCCGCACATCAACAGGGGCAACTCCTTATATGCTAGTTTATGATACAGAGGCTGTAATTCCTAATGAAGTGGAGATTCCATCTCTAAGAATTATACATGAAGCTGAGCTCAGCGATGCAGAGTGGGTAAGAAGCCGTTATGAGCAGCTAGCCCTCATAGACGGGAAGATAATGAATGCAATGTGTCATGGTCAAGTATATCAGAACAGAATGGCCAGGGCCTTCAACAAGAAAGTCAAGACGGGATGATTCGCACCAGGGCAACTGGTGTTAAAGAAAATCTTTCCGCATCAAGATGAAGCCAAGGGGAAGTTCTCTCCCAACTGGCAAGGTCCGTACATGGTTCATAGAGTGCTGACAGGAGGAGCACTCATACTTGCAGAAATGGACGGAGAAGTTTGGCCGAAACCGATCAATTCAGATGCAGTCAAGCACTACTATGTGTAATATTTATGCTTTCTCAGTGATGTAAATTGAACTACGCCTGACCTGATTCCCGTTTAAGAGGGGCTACGTAGGCAGCCCTATGGGTTCGGTCACAATTCAATAAAAATCTTTTTTTTTCCGCAATTGGAAACTGGGGCAGAATTTTGAGGAGGACCCTCAAAATTCTGAAGCGAGTAGCAGTCCAAAAGCATTCACCCAGCCAACTGGGACAGAATCTTGAGGAGGACCCTCAATATTCTGAAGCAAGTTCAGCCAATCGCCGCGCGAGCAGCAGTTAGAGACGTCCGCCCAACGAACTGGGGCGCCCTCAAAATTCTGCATCATGAGAGGTTGCAATGTCTCAAGCCGTGTCATGTCGTCGGTTCATTTAAAACTATTATAGATTATATATTATATCTTACAAAATCATGCATATTTTTTCTCTCTAAAGCAGCTTGTTTAGCGAACGCTACCCCAATGATACAGACAGTATCATCATGATCAAGAAAACGAGCCAAGCAGACCAGCAGGAATGCGAACTAACCTTTCCCCTTTACAAAACTCATGATCTTTCTTTGGATGCAGGCACAAAATTGCAAAAGCCCCAAAACATATTATCCGCTCAAAGGATAGACATCATTCCTCAAACTCGTCATGTCAACATTTATTATCAGCACAAATGATGTTTCATTATCTCAATGCTCTACCGCAATTTAACACCAGCTAAGAATTTCTGTTGTCCTTCCTTTAATCTTGCATAAGGCTACCTTTCTGCCTTCCGAGGTTAAACGCTACCTCCATCTGCATTCGCATATTGCATAAGGCTACATTTCTGCCTTCCGAGGTTAAACGCTCTGCATTCACATATTGCATAAGGCTACTTTTCTGCCTTTCGAGGTTAAACGCTACCTCCATCTGTGTTCGCATACTGCATAAGGCTACCATTCTGCCTTCGGAGGTTAAACGCTACCTCCATCTGCATTCGCATATTGCATAAGGCTACCTTTCTGCCTTCCGAGGTTAAACGCTACCTCTATCTGCATTCACATATTGCATAAGGCTACCTTTCTGCCTACCGAGGTTAAATGCTACCTCCATCTGCATTCGCATCTTGCATAAGGCTACCTTTATGCCTTCCAAGGATAAACGCTACCTCCATTTACTTCTCAAAAGAAACCAATGCCTCTAGCATTATTTATTGCGCCTTCCTTTTGGGCTAAGATCTGCCCCTTTAATTTGCAAGACTAAGCTCTGTCTTGTCAGCATCATACTATTGCATCTTCATGGGCTGAAATATCGCCAAATTATCCAAAGGCGTCATCGTTCGGAGGCACCATCTTCATGGCCCTAGAACACCATGTCATGGCCTGAGGATCTCTTTTATCAGTTTGTATGTCATTATTCAAAGGCATCATGGTTCGGAGGCATCATCTTCATGGCCCGAGAACATCATTTCATGGTCTGCGAATCCTGTATCAAGCAATTCATGGCCCAGGACATCATGGTCTAAAGACGCCATCCTTAACCGTCCAAAGACATTCATAGTCCAACGGGAATTTGCATCATGTTTAAATTATGCACGATATGCTTGTATTACTCATTTGCAAGTAACCCGGCAAGCAGCAGCTGCCCCGACAGGAGTGATCCGACTCCAGTTCTCTTAATTACCCTGTAAGTCGTTCATTCAATCAGTCTTATATGTTGTGTCCGTTCTTGCAAAAACTCCATTGGTATGCTTCGCCTATGGCTCGTGAACTACATACGACATGATTCCTGTAAAACCAGGGATATGTAGGAGCTCAAAAACCGGGGTGCGGCCAAAACCTCTTCAAACCGCTTCGCTCGGTCAAATTGACCATCATGTCTTTACCCGACAGCTCTTCCATCCTTCCCGGGTAAAGAGGGGCAGCTGTTGATACCCAATTTTTCCTCAAACTATTTTAAAATTTGCATATATACCTTCAATATCACTCTTTATAATAACTGATATTTTTCCGTAATTTTTCATATTTTTATTAAATTCTTTTCCAATTTATTCAGTATTTTAATATTCAATAATTATTCATGAAGTATATTATAAATAATTTTCAAAATATTTCCCAGCTCGATATATCAGTTTTTAATCTTATTAGTATTTAATTATTTCACAAATTAGCCAATTTGGCATTTAGTTGACCATAATTACAATAAATTTACAAGTATAGCCTAGTTATACATTTTATACCATTTAAATCAATAATTATTCATTTTATATATTTTTCTATATTAATTAATTACCTTAATTTCACCTATTTAGCCTTAATTTCATTTTATATGATTATTAGCTATTGTTATTAATTATTTATCTAATTTTAATGGGTATTTAAAAAATAGCCATTCTTTATTTAAATTCCAGCCTAATTGATCCTGGTCCCTAACCCAGACCCCCCAAGCCCAATACAATATCCTACCCGACCCAACCCCAAACCAATCTGAGTCGTTGATCAAATTAGATCAACATCCCAGATTTTTGTTACCTTAGTTAACCTAGACTAACCCCCCCGACCCCTCTCATTCTCACTGGTCCCTCATTCTATAAAACTCTCTCTCTCTCTCTCTCTCTCTCTCTCTCTCTCTCTCTCTCTCTCTCTCTCTCTAGTCTCTTCTAGAGACTTCCTGTCTCTTCAGATTCCGATGGATCTCTTCATCTTCTCCGGCCATCCCTTCACCAGAAACCTCGAAACCTTCACCACCCTCAGCTTCCTATGGTTTCCTTATGCCGATAATGTCATCCCTAAGGCCCTCGAGGGGCGAGGACCCATCTGTTCACACCCATGGTGTTCCTGCTTACCCAGGCCTTCAAGGCTTTGATTTCGAGTGAGGTCTGTGACCTTTGAGGCTAAGGCAATGACATTTGAGGTTCTTCTCAACTTCTCTGAGGTTTTCTTTGAAACTCTAAGGTTTGAAACTTCTGATTCCTTCAGATCTACAATATATTTATGCATATTAAGAGTTATATGATGTTTCCTTTAAAGATCTTCTATTTTTTCTAAACGGTTTTTCACTTTTAACTAGGGTTCCGAAACCCTTTTTCAAATGGTTTTCTTTGTCGGTTTTTTTAACTATCTCATGATTTTCCCTCACATTTTTCATTATTAAAACCTTTTCCTTGTGGTGTGGTCAGTACATGTGTTCGATTGTCACGAATGGCTTGAATTTCTGGTGATATTACTCTGTTTTTCCTATTAGGGTTTATGACTCTTCGTCTTTTTTGTGTGTATCATGTCTATTCTATTGATTCGTACTAGTATATGTGTAACACCCTAATTTTTTAGACATAAAAACTTGAAAACTACTGGTTTGCCTGTGTGTTCGCATATGTGCTTATGTTTCATTGATCTTTACCCTATGTTGTTTGTCTTTGGTTATTCTTGCCTCCCTGACTCACATGATTCCTAATTTCATATACTAGGGTTTATGTGTTCTTGATTAACAACCGCGTTGTTTCATGTTGATTCTCTTCAATTAATATTATGCTGTCTCGAGTCCTTGATTCTGTGTTATTTGTGACTCAATTATTGCCTGACTTATAGCTTTGCTTATAATGTGGTCATTCCTGCTATACATAAGAGTCTCTATTCACTAGTTGTTTGAATTTCTGATTCACTATGATTCGAAAAGCCCTACTGATCTCTCATGAGATATTCTTCTTATTTCCGACCCCTAACTTGTTTTTCTTACCTAGATTTGTTACTGTGATTGACATTGCTTCCTTAATTGCTCGCTTGATTTGGTCTGAAATCATTTTCTTACATGTGCTATGCATGGTAACTTTCCTTAATTATGCTTACCTACTAGCCGGTTGAGTTTAACCTTCAATTAAGGGATAGTTAATTGCTTTTCATGAACATTGTTTTACCTCCTTTCCTTATTTGTTACTTACCGTTTGAATAACTCCTTAATTCAAGGGAGTACTTGGGGTTGGTTATGCCCTGATTGATTCCCAGTCCCTTAATTATGGCTAATTTGATTCCTACCCCTATTTTCACCTAGTTTCAAACTATATATATACTCTATTCGTTCCATGGCACACACACACAGAGACAAATAATCTGTTCAATTCTCTCTCTCACAATTAAAAAAATCACTGCTCTCTCTTTTATTTGTGCTAGTTACTGCTATTCTAAGTTAGCCGGCTGCAAGCCAAGGCTAACTATTGTGCATCTCCTACTTCCTATTTGTATTACTCCTTTATTCACTTCACTGGTATGTTCTAATTCAGATTTCAGTTCTCAAACCAACATATTACTACTACTGTTGTTATTCAGTGTGTTTCTAATTTGCTTTTACTTATTATTTTGTTGTTCAACATGTAACTAGGATCCTGAACTCCATTCACATGTTAAGTTAGGCTTTACTTGTCAATGACCAACATGTTTCTGTATACTTAACACATATTTCTTATGTGAATCCCCATGCCTATGATTGGTACATTAGTGATCAGTCTTAGTTGTTTGGTGTTGATATGTTAATCTAATTCAGTACTTTACTGTACCCCTGATCCTCTGAACCCTTAGGAGCTTCTGATTGCATGATTATATGTGCTTCTGCCTGCTACATGTTTGCCATCACATGCTCTGTATTTGTCCCTCAAATCCCATTACCCATGCTTGTGATTGTTGGACTATTCCTGGTCCTTTGTGTGATGTTGAACTTCTATTCCAATCAAATTTCCTCTTAAAAATTGTTTATTAACTGTTTTCTTATTGAACCTTTTTAAAAAAAACTATGTCAAGCACTTTCACATATACTCTTAGAAGTCTAGGTTCTGCCCCCTCTGTGTGAGTATTGCCTTAGGACCCTTGATCTCCCTCTGAACTTTGACACACAAAGGCTGGCCATGCCATACTACACTTACTCTATCTTGGCTATGAAATCCTAGTGTGATCACTTCCCGGGATCCCTTGAGGTCCTTAGGGAATTCTAACACACCCGTATTGTGAAAAGGCTATGAAACATTACCTGGCATTGAGGACCTGGATATTTGAGTTTCTTCTATAGGCTCCCTATAGTTAACTTCTTATTTTTATTCTATTTCAGTTGTGTAATTCATATTCAATGGTCTGTAATAATTAATTGTAACCAACTCTGGGGTCGGATAGTGAAAATGGGTGGGTGATATGCATGTTGTTGTATAATTAAGGGTAGAGACCATGTTTCTAGGTTTATTTTCTCCATGTGCAATAGCAGCCATGTTTAGGTACAACATGCCATGCATTAGATATCATGCTACTTAAGATCTATGTGTATGCAACATCTCATCTACGCATAGAAATCCTGCCTATAGGATAAATAATAAAATAAGTTGCTATTACATGATTCTTGACATGTTCTGAAACTTCACTAGAAGTATTGTCCTAGGATAAATAAACCGCAATCATGTCTCATCATGCTATACACGTAGAGATCATGTTCTAGGTAAACAACAATTAAAATCTGTCACCTATGTTATTCCTGAAACTGTGCATAATGTTGTGATTCTATGTGCATTTAGAAATCATGTTTAAGTTATTATGCATCATGTTGCATTAGATATCATGCTATAGGATCGTATCTATCTAACTGCACTTAGTCTAAATACAGATATCTAAAACAGTCCCCTATTCTAAGCAACTGGTAATTAGACCTTGCACATCTTCAACACCTAGAATTGCATGTTATTAGGTATAAACAACCTGGAGTCGTTAACAAATCTGAATAACTTTTGCATGTTATCCTACACCTAGGCGAGCCTTAGGTAATTAACTTAAAAACTAAAATTAGAACTGTCTTTGTGATCATGTTTAACTGTCAGCATGCATAAAACCAGTAGGCAAGCCTGATTAAGACTTTCTCTCTGAGTTATGCAATAAATCTGTCTTTGTGTTATCACCTAGATACCATGCTTTAGGATTCTGAATTAATAGGGACCTTAGTTGTGTATGAGACATGCTATTTATGAGTACTGTGTGTTGAGGAATACTTGAGCCTTTATCTGCTTTCTATGCTTTCCTTTATCTGCAGTCCTACTTGTTTTGTTATCTGTCGCCCTAGAATTTTTACCTTTAAAACCTGAGGGTCTGCCTAGCACCTCCCTTTAGAATAGGAGTCCTAATTTCCTCCAGGATTGATAGGAAGGGACGGGTAACATCATGCAATAGAGGTCGATGCCAACACTCATTTTTAATAATCTTACAGGGTGGGAAGGGTAGAATATGGATATGATGACCGGTGCGCTAATACCACGTGTAGCCCCTCTTCGAGGAGTGATTACCGGGTATTTCACTGATGTGATCCATATTATCATAAACCTAGGACACCTTTTATATGCTTAGCTCGTAATCCTTTTCAAAGTCTAACCTTTTTGCTATTTTCAAACATCCACGTGCTTAGGACTTAAATCCCCTCTTATTTGAGCCTTTACAAATTCACGAAACCATTTGGCCGGGAACCCCACTTGTGAATCCTGAGGGGTTCCTAACACCTTCCCCTTAGGATAATTTCAAGCCCTTACCCAATATGTGGTTAGCAATGTAGTTGTAATTGAACCCCTTAGGTACCTTAACGCACCGTTAAAATCGTTAGGTGGCGACTCTTCAAAATATGCAAAACCCTTTCCCAAAAGGAATGAGTTGTCCCAACCAATATCATAAACCCGATTCCGCAAGGAAAAAGGGGGCGCGACATTAAGTTGGGAGACTTTTAGCACCGATATACCATCAATTTTTAGCACATAGTCCGATCTCTGCCCGATCGGCTAAGCCGTCTCACCTGATACATCCACTCACAATACCACCATGTGTACGATATGGCGTCCGATCTCTGCCCGATCGGCTAAGCCGTCTCACCACAATGTCGTGTGGGTAGACATCACATATTTCTAGCAACAATATCATCCCATTATAGTGGAAACATCTCAACACATCATTATCATCCCATACAAGGGGGAACTATCTCATCACATTAGCACGGGGATTTACCTCTCAATCACTCCTACACCGGCATGTGTAGTTTCGGGGTTAGTTTATTTGACCTACCCTTCCTTGGTAACTAAATGGTACTCCCAAAGCATTTATTAATAAATGGATTTACGACATAAGTTCATATTCTTTTACATGTCACTCACCTCATCAGCACCATTGGCCGTAATGCAATACAATTCTTGGCACGAGGCCGCATATCACATTTCATGCTCTCTTCTTTCACTTTCAAATATCATTGTGGATAATCGACAACAAGGCCTCTCAAATCAATACTTTTAGACACGTGTTTGAGCAATTTAGGATCTTAGGCGCATGTGATTTCTTACACATTTTTGACATGATAAATTTCATAAGAAACACGTTTTTAAATCATACCACAATGCCACACATCCCACACTTATACCACATTCTCTAATGGTAACTCAACATAACAAGAATCTTTGGAGTACATATTGAACGCATATTTATTTTGACACACGGCTCATTTGAATTAATCAATTTATAATAAATATCACAGGAACTTACAAGGATATAATGGGTTTCAATTCTAAGAGAAGAGTTTAGCCAATATACCCCACTTGAGCTTCCTTAAACTCTAAAATGTTCTGAAAATCTCAGCAACTTCGATCTATTTTAGAAATATAACAAATTGAACCAAAAATTAGGAAGATGATCATGGTTCCAGCTCATTTGAGCATTTTATCAAACACTAGGTGTGCATTAAGTTTCCAAGGTCCTCCTATGGTGGATTCCATCATCCCACCACCCATTATGTATCATTTTTAGCTCAACAATCTTCCTACACCCCTTGATAACACATGCATGAAAAATGAACAACTTTCACACCCAAGAATTTCCTTACTAATTATCTATTTTCAGTTAAATTTTGAATTGAGAGTTAGGGTGTAAAATCTTACCTCTAGGATGAAGATCTTGTGAATTTTCCTTGTTAATCTTCCAAGATTTGAGCAAGAATTGAAGAACAAATTGTGGAGTAACCCTCTCCCACTCCAGAGCACTCTCTCACTCTCAAAATATAGGTTTTTACTTAAGAAATGGTCCATCGCATCTATATAATGAAATAGGGTCGGGTTATAAAAACCTTAAAAATGAAGCCCCGGAACACAATCTGCGATCCGCAAAATGGCCCTCCAGAACTGGGCAGTTCTACCCACTCTGCGGCATTATGCGGTCCACAGACCTGTTTTGCGGTCGCGTAATGCGCTGCAAAACCTCCCTCCGTAAAATTTTCATGCTTGCTCCATGGTCGATGTGCGGCCCGCGAAACGGCTTTGTGATTTCATAATTGACCGAACAATATCATCCAAACTTGCTCAATTTTCTGCTTCACTCTGTGGCCGCATAGTAGGCCGCAAAAATGCCTTTTTCTACCAAAAGTTTTCCTTTATTCCCCAGCACACTGTTCAACCCAAAAATTTCGTACCGCGACTCACTTCTCTACATTTTCCAACACATACGCCTACCTCGATACCACGAAATCCCGGGTTTTAGGCAAAATTTTACGGTGCCTTACAATTAGCTTCAGCTTCCTCCATATAGTAAACATAGTATATCCCTGTATGTCCAATACCCAGTGTTTGCTATTGTTTCTGTTTATCCTTCCTGTTTCAGTAGGACATTGAGTAGTCTATAAGGTCTTTTGATTTTTGTTCTTTTGGTTTCTGTATTCAGCATTATAGGAGTGTGATCTGAGATCTCTAGCATCATGTAGTTAACCTCAATGCCATTGTAATAGTTGAACCAATCTGCATTCCCAAATACCTAGTCTATGTGACTGTAGATTCTTTCTCATGCTTCTCTTTTGTTCCAGGAGTATTGGCTTCCCTTTTTTGTGAGTTGTCCTACACCAATATCTTACGCATTACTGAAAGTCTGCAATCGCGGATTGGTGTACTGGTATACCATTAATCCTGTCCTCCATATGTAGTATATATTAAAGTCTCCAACGATGAGCCGAGGTTCAGTGGTCACCGTATTAATCTGTCTCAGCTGGTTCCGTAAGGCCTTCCTGTATGCTACAGTATGCATTCCATAAACAAATGTAATGCATCTACTGAATGTTGACTGCCTATCTTGAATTTGACAATGGACTAATTGAGATGTGGAGTCTAATATTGTCATAGTTACTGAATTTGATCTCCATCCAATCCAAATTCTACCATTAGGAGCAGAGTTGTAATTTTCAATGAACTCCCACTCCAGACCAAGATTTCTTTGAATACTGGGAGTCTTAGGATTTTTAACCCTAGTCTCAAAGAACCCAATTAAATTTATCTTGTTCTTATTCAGAAATCTCTTGATTGTTTAAAGTACTTGTTATATCCTCTAATATTCCAAGCCAAATGATCATTGAGATGGGGATACAGTGGTATGTATGATCCCTTTCTCCAATCCCTGTGAGGAACATACACTTGGTCGCTGCTCTAACATCCCTGTTGATACCCAATTTTTCCTAAAATATTTTTTTTCTTGCATACATACCCTCAAAATCATGCATTAGTAGCAATTGGTATTTTTCCATAATTTTTCTACATTTTATTAATTTATTCAGTATTTTATTCCTAATAAATAATTACAAAATTACATCACAAATGATTTTTAAAAAACAATTATTGATTTAATTTATTATTTATGGTCCTATTAAGACCAAATTATTTCATAAATAGTCAAATTAGCACCTTTTGGCTATAATCGCAATAACTTTGCAAATATATCCCAAGCATATAATTCTGTACTATTTTTTACCAGAAATTAGTCATTTGCATTTTTAAATACTAAATAATTATTTTCTATGCATGAAATTCATTTTTTATAATTATTAGTCATTTTACAAATTATTTTAATTAATTTAGATTGGGTATTTAACAAATATCCTATTCCATTTCAATTTTAGCCTAATTAGACTAGCCCAAACACCTAAGTATATCTGACCCAACAGACCCCAAGCCCAATTCCTAAATCTACCCGACCCAATGCTGATTTAATCTTGGTTGTTGATCAATTTTGATCAACGGCCCGGATTTAACCTTTCTTAATTTAACCTAAACGACCCCCCCCCCCCCCCAAACCCCTCATTTCTCCTCTCACACTCCGATGTCACCCTTCACTCTCCTCTCCAAATCCTCTCTACCCTAACCCTAATTTCCCCTCATCGTTGCTTGCCTACCATCGACTATGATGGATTTTCTACCACCCCTAGCCTCTAATGGCTCTCCATGCCCGGTTTCTTGCCGTCTCGAGGTCCTCAAGGGACCAGTGGCCGTTAACTTCCCTCCCCTGAGTCCGTGCTTACCGTTCTCAGGCCACCATGGCTCGATCGAGTAAGTCCTTTCTTTTTTTCGGCTAGACCTAGGGGTTTCTAAGCCGGTCTCTCTATTTCTAAGTTATTTTCTAGAAAACCCTAACTCTTCTACTGTACCTCTTAGATCTATAACAGATCTGGGGGTTTTCTGAGCTTTTTTCCGTTTGTTTTATGAGAAATCTTTTGATTTCTCAAAGCGTAGCTTTATTTTTCCACTAGGTTTTCCGGAACTTTTCTTCAAAATATATTTCTGGTCTTTTTAATGTTGTTCTCTGATGTTTAAACAACTTTTTGTTAAAATTACTTTTTATTCATAACTTATTATGTTAAAACCCAGTTTTAACACTATAATCCTGAGTTTGTCTTTGCTGATTTGTTCATGCGATTTGTGTGTATGCCTATTTCTCATGAATATGTTTTGAGTCTCTGTGATTTACCCTATTATGCTTATTAGGTTTTTTGATTTGTTTCTTCCCGCCTATATTATGTTTATTTTATCTATTGACAGAAATTTGAGGTCATTTCCCCTAATCAGTACTATTTTCTAGTTGAATCCCTGATTTTCTGTGATTTCTACCCTATTGTGCTTATTAGGGTTTCTGATTTTGTTTCTCCCTTCCTATACTATGTTTATTCCAGAAGTTTGTAGTAGTTTCCTTTAATCAGTGCTATTTTGTTTTAATCCTTAATTTCCTATAATTGACTCCCTAATTTATTGTAATTGAAACCCCTTACTGATTTCCTGTGATTGATGCCTTTTTCCGACTTCTAAATTATTTTCATAAAACTTCTTCACTCAACTGAGTCCTTTTTCAATACTGTTTTTATATCAAAACCTTTTCAAAACTATGCCAAGCACTCTCACTCTACTCTTAGGTTCTGCCCTTCCAGTGTGTGACTGCCTTGGGATTCCTGTGAGATCCCTATGAACTCTGATGCACTGGGGCTGGCTCTTCCATACTGCACTTACTCAGTTCTAGTTATGAAATCTGGGTGTGAGCGCTGCCCGGGATCCTTGAGGTCCTTAGGGAACTCTGACACGCCCGGACATGATAAAGGCTATGAAACTCTGAAAGTCGAGGTTAGGAACATCCGGTATCCTCGGGGTACGTTTTGGCCTGCTTCACGGTCCCTATAATTTAACTTCTTCTTTTCTATCTATTTATGCAATTCATTCAGCTATTGGTTTGTAATAATTATTATAAACAGATATTGGGGATGGCTAGTGAAATGGGGAGGGTAGCCATATAGTTCTGTTAATATCATCGGGTAGAAAGCATGTTTTAAGCTTTACATTATTTCTATCTGCATTAGAATCCATGTTTTAGGACCAGCATGTTCATTCAAACCATGCCAAGCATGCACTAGATATCATGTTCCTATGATTTCATGTCTACTGTTTCAGCATCTCATCCATGCTTTTTGTTTATCGCATAGAAATCCTGCTCCTAGGACAATAAACAACGTTAACATAAAAGTTGTTACTCTTGTGCATTCAAAAAATCATGTTTCGATCATTCTGTAACCCTTTTGTGCATTTAGAAATCATGCTTTAGGAATTCTATTAATTTAAGGATCGTTGACATAAAACTGTCATTTCTATGCATTTAGAAATCATGTATTAGGCACTCTGTTTGCATTTACTTAACCACGCCTAGTTTTAACTATTGATTCATGAAAAAGGTAAAAAATAATCTCACATACGATTATCATGTTTTAGATAAAGCTGGCAACACTCCCTGCACTTTCGTAACATCTAGAAAAGTATGCTTTTAGGAAAAAAACAACTTCTGAACTGTCTAAAGGCTAACATGCTTAAAATTAGTAGGCAAACTAATTAGGCCCCTGCTCCTGAGTTTATAAAAATAAAGCTGCATATTTCTGTGCATTGACATTCACTTAGATATCCTGTCTTAGGATTCTGTCTAATGAAACCGCCTCTTGTTTGTGTTTGAGACGTGCTGATTATGTGCATTACTTGTGGAGGTAAATCTGGGCCTCATACCTGCTTTCCTGTATTTATCTGATCAGTCCTATTTGTTCTTGACTGTCGCTTAGAATTTTATCCTTTTAAAACCTTAGGGGTCTGTTTAGAACTACATATACTTAGAGGTCCTAAATTCCTCCAGGACCCTTGAGAAGGGACGGGTAACAGCACGCATAGAGATCGTTAATTAAATCTACTTAATAACCGCTAAGGGGTGGGGTAAAGGGTAGATATGGATATAATGACCAGTGCACTATTTCCACGTGTATCCCCTTACTGAGGAGTGATTACCTGGCATTGCATTGATGTGATCCTATAGGATAAGCAACTTAGGACTCCCCTATTCCCTACATATGTGTGCTTAGGCTGCGAATCTTTTCACAACCATTACTTGTTGCCATGTGTATACTTGACTGCTTATTTGCTACTTGCTAAAATTCACAAAGTTTGTTTGGCCGGGAACCACAGTTGTGGACTTTGAGGGACGCCTAACACCTTCCCCTTTTAGTAACTTCAAACACTTACCCAATCTCTGGTTATTCAATTAGTGTTATTATAACCCTTAATAGGTGCCCTAATACACCTTAATTCGTTAGGAGGCGACTCTTCAAGTCCTTCACATCCCTTTTCCCAAAAGGAAATGAGTTGTCCCAATAACGTCAAAAATCCTGACTAATCTGAAAGGAGAGGAAAAAGGGGGCGCAACAATCCCTTGATCATTCTTCTGTATTCTAAACACAGTATGCTGGTTCCTTTTGGTAAGTATATCTGGATCAATGAAATTTTCTTTTCTCTTCATTGTCCCATGATATACTACTGCTTGTTTGATCTGCTATTTATTTGAACCTGGAGATCCTCAACTTGTTGCTGAACACTTCCAGTAGTGTTCTCCTGCTTATCTTTAGGATGTACCTCTTCAGTTGGTTGCCCTGCTAGTTAACCTACTAGTTATGATCTCCACTCCCATTTGGCATTTCCTATTCTTTTTGTTATGGGTTTTATCAGCTGCTTGAGTTGCCCCTGGCTTATTCTTGCATTCACCTGTTAAATGCACAAAATGGTTGCAATCTTGGAAATATTTTGGTTGCCATTCATACTCAATAACCTGCTCCCATAGCTTCCCATTAGGTCTTTCAATGGTGAGTCTATCTGGCATTATCTGAGTTATATCCATTTCTATAAGGACCCTAGCATAGGATATCCTTTCACATTTGGCAGTCAGTTTATCATTACAAATTTTACCTAGTGAGCTTGTAATACTCCTTAGATCCCCCCCCCCC